>LSSL01000908.1:0-14806 GCA_001953115.1 Smittium mucronatum
ACACGTTTTTTCACAACCTTCTTCAGCAACATTCGATGTAATAAATATAGATCATCGCTTATTCAATAATATAAATATCCCATCCAATTTTTATTACTACAAACAATTTTTAGAAAAAATTGATTATGCCTATTCAGGAGTATCATAATTAATTAATTAATATATATCAACTCACAACCATCAATATTTGGATCCATTTCCAAATTTACACATTCTATTTGAATCAGTGAGAGTGGATTATACCGAGAGGAAATCAATAACTCAGCTTCACTTAGGTGCTCAGTCGGTAGAGTGGAAGAGGAATTTATTAATACTAGAGATATTAACTTATCTTATATCTGTTCGTTTTTTACTGCTATTCTAAACAGAATTTTTGATTTCGCATGCCAATAGAACTATGTGGTATTAATAAAACCTTCCCAGAACAATTTTCAATGTTTTATTTATTTCAAAGATTATTGATGTATGTGTTGGTTTTTCATTTGATTAATCCAACTGGAATCATTAAATGCTCATGCTGAGTTGTCACTTTTGTAAACCGTTACACGGCCGCTGGCTCCTACATTGCTTTATTTACAGCGCATATAATATCCATAAATTATAAGAGGGGGTGGAGCATTCTAAGATACGAAATTATCGAAAGCCAGAATTTTTGATACGGTTTAGATGGATTTTGTTTTGCTTTTTGCCGGAAAATCTCATACCTAACGAAGAACGAAAACAACTTGATCAATATGAACTTTTTGCAACTTTAACTAATTTACACAACATGATTTTTCCCAAAAAAAAAAAAAAAAAAAATTTGAAATTTCCAGCAAATAAAAATAGGTTGTACAAAATCATAAGTGCTATTATTTGTAATACAATGGGCATACAGCCAAATTTGAAAAGAAATCATATATTTAATTTCGGGATTAAAACATTTAATACACTTCCTCCCGGTTTGATGTTTATATAATTGCTGAAACACCAACATGTTTTTATTTCGGTTTTGATCTTGAAAGGGGCTTCTAAATAAATTGTAATTTGATTTTTTGTCAAGTGATGTTATTAACGCTTTTTTTTATTGAACAGCGCCAACATGCAAAAGACAGATTTAAGATGATTGTGACCAATGATGATGCTGAATAATCAAAAAATTATGCTTTTCGAACAGAAGCTTGTTTCGGAAATAATTTTCATTTTTGCTATATTGCACCTCGGAATCGGTAGCAAGCTTTTGTAACTTTATATTAAAATATAAGCGACCCCTCGGAACAACCAAAATCAATTATCCGATCTGCATCAAACAAATTGATTTCCTATTCATTCATAATTTTCACGTTAGAACTTCACTAAACTACTTTCTTGCCTACTTTTGTAGTGAGTTATCGTAAATTCAAAGTTTCGCTTTTAATTGGATATGGATTTAAAGGGTACACCATTTATCTGAAATTTTTTAAACCTAACTTTTTATTATGTAGTTTTATTTTTATTTTTATGGCTTTTAGATTTAGTTACAGGTCTTGAAGTGCCAGATTATGTTGATTTAAAAAAAATCATAATAAGGATGCTTCACAATCATCCGTTAGTTATGATTCCAATAAGAATGCCACATTTTCTATACAGGTTGAAATATAATAAGTTCCCTAAATATTTCATTTATTCTTTACTTGCTGCTGGGATCGACTTTGTAGTTCCATATTCAGAAAAGACAAAGCTGAGCTTAAATTCAAAGTACGCCGAAGCGACTTTGGATTTGATACGAAAAGAAAAAGATACATCAAATCCGTTAATAATATGGTCGGTACTTTTCATATTAGTGTACAACTATAAAAGCATGGACAGCAAAAACTTTTTTTACTTGGCCAGTAAGTTCGATCCTATTATGATTTAAATTTAAATTTTTAACTTATTATACTTTGACACAAAAAAATTTTCAAGTTTAAATATCTAATCCTTTTATATTTTTTAACAAAATCTCACCGTTTGGGAAGATTTGTCAAGATTGTAAGTCATGTTTACAAGTAATTTAACATCTCTTGAAAAAATAACTAATAAAATCTATAATTTTTTTTCTTTGTATTCAGGATTGTGAAAAAAACAGAATTATACAAAGTGGATATCAATCGAAAAATTTCCAAGAAACAAACCTTTGAGGAAATAGAATTTAAAAGAAGAGTTTGGTGGTCTTATTATTTATGCTTTTTGGGGTTTTACGTTTTTAGTAATGGATTTTTCCTTATGGAGGATAGAGATATAGTTGTCAATTTACCCAGCAACGATTTTTTGTGGCGCTATGGTGGAACTGTTCCAGAGTATGACCCTGAATTAATATTGCATAACATAGAGGCTACTAATAACTTCAAAAATAACATACCACCAGATATGTTCTGTGATATAATTAGACTGTATATATTATTTCGCAAAATTTGCTTTTTCTTAAATGACCGAGGGCTTAAAAATCCTTCAGACGAGGTATTTATAGACTATAAATTTGACTTTCTTGCCTCTAAGCTATCGGGTTTAAAGGAATTTTTTGATACCAAATACGACAAAAACTTTTTTTCAAAGTCAATTGAAAGCTTCAAGCTTAAAAAAGGGATTGAGTTGATTAGGAATGTTGAGTATCCTAAAATGACCTACATAATAACTCAGATGTATAACTGCTGTTTAATTTTTTTACATCAATCGGAGTTATCTAAGCGCGAATATGTTGACCCAGATCCCAAAAGAGTCAGGTCTTCTAAAGCAATTTGTATAAAAACAGCTATTGAGATAGCCAAGCTTACCGATTGGAAAATTAATAATGTACCTCTTATATTCAGAAGTAATTCTATTACTCCTTGGAAAATGTGCGGTGCTGTAATATTATTAAACCTTTGCTTCTTCAAAGATCGCAGTAATTATGGTTTTAACAACAGCATTTATGAAGATTTTTTACTGGGCACATTAGAATCTTACGAGCACACTATTACCGTAGAAATTCTGTTTGCTATTCTTGAAATATCACATTCAATAAAGAGAAATGCGTTTCTAAAAAACAGAAGTTTTGGTAGTCTTCGAGAAATGATGAGGAAGTTTTCTGTGGCCTCCAATGATATCGATCCTTGGATAGTTCCCAGATATGCTACTTTTTTCAAGTTCCCGTGCTGCATAAAAAGCAATTACAACACCCTTAACATAAGTGAGTATTTAAATTCCAGTAAAAGAAAATCTAATGAAACCTCATCCCAAGAAGAAAACTTTTCAGACTCTGGAAGTGAATCTGATTGCATGGAAAATGTTGAGTTTCTCTCTCTACATTTCTCAGACGTTTATTTAGGCCAGAAGTCTAGAGAAAAAATGCCTAACCACATTATTAGAGATAATAGATCAAACTATAGTGAACTTTCGGAGAATTGTTCTACCAGTAACGTAAGTAATTCTGATACAGCAGTTAATCTTCCAAAAAAACAAAAATGCAACGGGAATTCGAACAATAATGTTCATTGTAGATCTAATGAGTTTGAGTGAACCCATTTTGGAGATTTGAGGTATTTTTGTTTATTCACAGTTTCCATTTGTAAATCTTTAACATCATATTTTCGGAGCATAAAATATATCAAAAAAGATGATATTATCAAACCGAAAATTTTATCATTTGATATTTTTCTTAAATTTTTTGTATTTAGAATGACACATTTTCAATACACTTTCACATCAGCTTGTTAATACATCTAACATTTTAGCAGCTTGGGCATTTATAAAGTTTATTTGACGTTCAGAAATTTATAACGCCGAATAGACGATATCATTTGATCATATTTTGAGCTGACTATCAAATTTAGATTCTATAATTTAATTTTCGATTCTTTCAAATCTAATCATAGTTTTTAAATAGCTTTAATAGTCAATACTATTCTTTATATCATAAATATTTATATATGAAATTGAGCAATAATCAAAAGTCGTGATTTTGATTCAAAAAAAAATTATAAGAAATTTATTATAAAGCTAACAAAAATGAAAAGCGTGAAATTATATAATTTTTTCTCGGCCAGCAATTAAACAAATACAAAAATATGCGATTCCATTCAAAATGTCGTAAATTGATACGAAATTAGAAAGATGATATAAAATAAGCAATCAGGAAAAATTTACCTTCAAAAAATTATTCTTACAATAAAATTCCGTGATACAAAAAAAAAACCTGCAAAAATATATTCAGATTAATCAAAAATGTGCCAATTTACTAATCGAGTATTAAGGTTTAAACTGATACTATTTGATGAATAATTATTGTAGTTTGGATTTAGGTTATTTAATTCTACAAGCATCATATGCTGTAAATATTGATTTATGTGGGAGATTCTTTACAAGACCAGACTTTTTTTTCTGTACAAACCATTGGCTACACTAGATTTATTTAAAATCAGACCAATAAAAATAGAAAAAAACACTGGCTCTAATAAATTTTCAACATTATACCAATAGAAAATTAGACTCAAAAATTCGTATTTTGGATTACTTAATGGCTTTGTGTTTTAATTAAGCACCTATTTCCAAATTAGGAAAGATGTAAAAAATTTAGTAGGAAAATGTCCGCTCTCAAAGAGAATCTCCCATATGGGAAATTATTCCGTGAACAAGACGCTGTTATAAACGCTTTAATTGGAAATTTGTTATGGCATATTTTATTGGTCTAATATATCGACAAATTACTCAAAAATAGAAACCAAAATTGTTTTTATTGATAAATTATCCCAAGATCAGACATTTTTTGTAATTAAATTAATAATCTTAAAAAGGAAATAAAAAATAGGCATAAGTAGAGGGTTAAATGATTAGATTCCGAGAAATTATTCCAAAATATGAACAGATTTGTAAATTAATTGAAAATTATGTAATAATATGAAAACATTTGTCAGGTTCTGGCAAATTATGTTCTACCCCAAAGGAAAATCTGTCATTTTTTTTTGTAAAAACCTGAAACGTATTTGGCATATTATAAAACCGAATATAACTAATAAATTTCTAAATGAAGTTATAGTATAAGACCCAAATGAATCAAAAAAAATCTTTAAATCCGAAACTATAGGCTATTTTTAGGAAAACCATGTTGATCAAACCCACGTTTGGGTAGGACCCTAATTATATTAATTCTGTTAAAAGTAGACTCTGACTAGGAGCTCAATAGCTCCAATTGGCTATTGTTCGTTGAAAAAGAGCTTAATTCTTGACTGCATGTATCCTCAGTCGTATACCTATTCGAAGCAATGCCAGGGGGGAGGGGGTCTTTCGGTTGGTAGATTGCACCCTTTTCCCGTAGTTACTGGACCGATAGTCTTACAGAGGAGCTTATTTTAGTTAGGGTAATAGTCTTTTCTGTACGTCTTTTTCTTTATATTATATTTTTTCAGTATAGTTTTTGGCGACGTTATCTTACAATAAAATTCTGTTAGAAAAAAAATCCTAAGCTATATTAGCTCCCACAATATAAATCTTTTATTACTTTTATAGACCTATTTAGCATAGTAACAACTAATCTTCTACAATATTAAATATGGGAAAATCTCAATATATAAATTTTAATAGAACAGTTAATACAATCCGAGAATTCGAAACCAAATTGGTGTATGATCTGACAATAAAATGAAGATTAAACCATATTTAATTATAAAGCAAAGGTATATTAGGTTCAAATAAAAAGAACTTTATACTAGATTTATAAATATAATTAATTCAACTCAACTCAATTCAATTCATTGAATTCAAATTACTTTTTTTTAAAGTTCATAAATATGATTTATGTGGTTTATCTTTAAAAGATATTATATTATGGATTTTATTAGATTTTTTACATGGTTTCCTATTTTTATAAAGTGTTTGTATCTTTGAAAAAACCTTTGCCTCAAATCATGAAGCCTTTGACCAAATCATAAGATATTTGTCCCAAATAATAAAGCCTTTGATACAATTATTTGAACCCAACGCCCTATTTTAATAAAGCCAATTTTTCATTATTATAAGGCCTACCCCCCCCCCTCCAAATAGGTGCGATTTCACATTTCAGAATGTATATTTTCGCATTTATTAAGTTTCTTTTACAATATATAGTTATTAACATATTAGAGGGTATCACTTTTAAAGTTATATTTTTAACCTTAAGTACAGTGGTAAAACTTATATATAGTTTTAGGTAGATTTTTTTTAATCGATATAAATAAAACCAGTAAAATTTTACACTAAAAGTTAAATGATGTCGGGATATTAACCAACTACCATTTTATCTATTAGATTAACCAACTAATTTTCATAATTAAGATCTTTTGTGCAAATAGAAATTTTTAATTTTACCCAAATGAAAAAAATCTATGACCATGTCTTATTGTCTTATTGTCTTATTATCTTATTTCAAGTGCTCAAAAAGTAGATGAAATTTTTGTACTAGAAATTTAAATAGGTCAACACTCCCAATGTCGTGGCATACTATTAATCTTAAGGGTAAAACTATAAGTGAAAAAGTGATACCCTCTGAAATTTCAACAACTTTATATCGTAAAAGAAACTTAATTAATGCGAAAATATATATTCTAAAATTTTGAAATCACCTATTGAGGGGGGGGGGGTAAACCTTATCATATTGAGGAATTGGCTTTATTAAAATGGGATATTGGATTTATATAACTGGTCCAAATGCATTATTATTTGGGACAAGGGTTTTATGATTTGAGAAAAAGGCTTTATAAAAACGGAAAACCCAGTAATATGTATAATAATATGTAGCAGGTATAATATAATCTTCAAAATCAACGCTGATCTTAACATATAACATTAAAAATCATCTTATTAAACCTTGATAACAAAAAAAGCAAAAAAAACCAGCAGCGGCAGCTTCAGTAACAAAAAATACTACTACATTCAATAATAATATTTTCACCAACAGAAAATTAAACGTTAACGTCAACTTTAAAAATTTCAAAACCTTTAACATCAGTTTGAACTTCAAAAGCAACATTTCAATTTCAAAAAAAAAAAAAACTTTATCTTCAAATTTGGCAACCTAAATTCAGAAAATGCTTCAACCTGAACCACTAAAACTTTAAATTCAACATCCCCCCTTCCCTCACCCACTTCAACATTTATATTTTTGTATAAAGATTTAATCTTTTATAATAAAACAATAGTTAAACTTTAAAAAACTGAATTTTCAATAATATCCTTTGTTAAACTTTTTGATGTTTTTTATTTTTTATTTCTATCAATTTTTTTTATAATTAAGTCTAAATATAATTGATGAGCGCGCTCTTTTAATGGTTTTTGCGTTTTTATACTCTAAAAACTTCATATTAGTAAATAAAATAAAATAACATTTTTAAAGTCTCATTTTTAAACACCAGTTTTATTTGGTTTTATTTGATCTACCTATTTTTCTATTATCTTCTGGTAAGGCTATATTTTTCATACAAGATATTTTTAATAACGAATAGGAAGATGTATAAATGTATACATTTCTTGTGCTTTAGAAGAATTTCGTGCAAAAAAAATATGTCTTCAAGAAAATATACGTATTTTTACATTGTTAAATATGTTTTTTTTGTTTAGAACGGATTGAAGAATCGAATCTTTCAATACCCATTAAAATGATATTCATTCAATTTTTAGTCTGGATCACATCCATTAATCTTTTTGTTTAAGTGGTAATAAATATATTTAATTATGTCTATTTATCTTCCTTGATAATATATTTAGATTTTTTTGTTATTTTTTGAGCTCAAATTTACTAATTTCTATAAAAATTTTCATATGTGTATAAAACCTATTTTTCTTGTTAAAAGGAGCACTTTAATAACCTTTCAAAAAAATTATTTATTGAAACAGAATTCCTAAGCGTAAATGAAAAAAGTGGAATTTATCTTTAATTGTTACATTTGACTTTGAAAACTAAGTTATGTGAATCCTTAGACGCTAAAACCTTATATTTTTAGTAATTAGACCTGTCAATATTGGTTTTATTTAAAGCTTAAAAACTAATAAGAACAAAATATGTAAAATCTTTAACAGTGAAATTAATAACTAAAAAATAAATAAACCTAAAAAAATTCAGATTTTTTTGAAAAAAAGTTACCAAATTTCCCTATAGGGTAAAAAATAATTTGATAGAATCTGGCATTTTTTTCCGGATAATAACAAAAAAATTCATCAATTTACAAAGCTTTTTTTATTTTAGAATAACTTCTCGAATTTTTATTAGCTAATCATAATTAGAGTTTTTATATCATCAAAGAAGTTTTCAAATAAACAAAATGGTTTTTATGTTAATATATACTCAGTAAAAACACGCAAATATATCTTTTAAATTGAACCCTTTTTTTAAAGATTTTTACTTTTTTAAATTAATAATTGATATAATTGAGATCTAAATTGTGATTATGTATTCACTTCAAATATTCGATTTGTTTTAAAAAGAATAAAATAAAATTGTGTTAAGGAGTTTTCCATAATATTAGTATATCAAATACAAAAATTATCTATATTTTTGTCTCAAGTTTTGATATTTACACCTAGACGACTTAGAAAAAAAACTGCTCTAATATATAAAATGAGCGTCAATAAATAATTAAAACAGTTTTTTGTAAACCTCTTTACACTTTTAAAAGTATTGGAAGTGTTTTCAATATAAAATGGAGGCTTATTTTAAAACATATTGGAAATTTTATTGAGTTTTAATTTAATTTAGCCATTGATTTTTAGTGGAGATTTTTTTTTTTTAATTATTATTCTATAAGATGTTAAGTATAAGGATAATATGTTAGGAAAAAAACTTCGATGCATTTAAACTAAACTGATTCTTAAATTAAAGCCTTAAATGACGAGATATGGAGCCATGTTATTAATTTCATTTTCGGTACAAGTTTAATAAAATCGATTTTAAATAAAAATAATCTCGAGGTAATGCAACTTCTTGAAATTTATTATTTAAGAAATCAACATTTCAATAAAAAACTTTTCCCATTTTTTTCAAGTGTTTAAATGAGCTTCTTTTTTTTCCTATTAAAAGCTCTTAACTTGTTTTATGTATCTTTTTTGTTATAGACATTAACTCGAAATACTTGTAAATCGAGTTAAAATATATATTAAGTAAATCTAAAAACGTTACAAGAAAGCCATCATATATTATATTGGATTTTTTTTTCAAGGGTTGGCTTTTGTTTAACACGTGAACCATTGGCCAAATTAAATTTAATCCCCTAAAAGCCAATAATAATAAAATAAACAGACTAAATCTAATAACTTTTAAATATATTTTTAATAATTTTTTTTTATTTTAATTTTAAATACCCGATAATTACAAAAATTATCCTAATTTATATTTACAAACTAGTAAAGTGGTAGAAAATCAATATACTATTAATTGATTTCAAAGTGTGAAAATTGATTATTTTTATTAAAGGAAAGGAGACATATTAAGTGTTATCATCTATATTATTTAAATTCAAAATTTCTACCAATAAAATTAAAATTAAAAAATTTCTAAAATTTTCTTAATTCTGTAAGTAGTTGTAAAGTATACATGCTATTTCGTTGTCATTTTTCAGCAAAGGTATATAGGGATGGAATGAGTGGCACTTAATATGTCTCCTATGTTTTAATAATAATCTATTTATCCTCTTCGAGCTCTACTAATAATATATTATTTCTCGGAGAGGAGAGGAGACATATTGAGTGTTATCATCTTTATTATGTAATATCTAAAGTTTAAACCGTTAAAATGATAATAATAAAGTTTTAAAAAAAGTTTCTAATTTAGAAGCTGTATGGTACACATTTGTGTACATTTATAATTTTTTCTTTTGAAAAGGTAAACTAACCGCTTGAGAAGCAAGAAGAAATAATGTTTTAAATGATAGATTACATAAGGCTATCAAAAATAAAGTTAGAATCAGAAGTGATTGACATAATCGATAATTTAAGCTAAAAATTACTCCAGCTGTTTATGGAAAGACATCAAAAAGACCAACAGGTATAAAGTGACTCTATAATAACTGAACCTATTTTATAAGATCAATATATCAAGAAAAACTCACCTATGGCAGAGCTTGAAGCATATTCAGAGCTCTTAGAAACAATTCCAACAATACGAGAATATTTCTACCGAAGTCTATTGATAGAGGAGTAACTTAAAGATTTCATTTATGCATGCCCAAGGGTATCAGGCGTAAACTATTCCCCACCCCTGTTAAAATATTCTACTTCAAGTACTGTTGGTAAGGTGTAATATCAATTATATGGGTTTCAAGTTTTTCTTACAAACATGAACATAACGATCAATTTTTTGTAAATAATTGGATTAAAAGCTATCCAGGTACAAAACCAGAAACAGAAGAAATATTAGATTTTACAGATATTATGAAGGTGTTGATCTCAGACCTAGCAATCATGTTTATACAGAGTAGAAAAGATAACCTTTACGTGACTATAGATCACCCAAGAAAAGCACCACAACTTTTGAAAACGCAAAATAAACCATTGGTTAACCAAAAAAAATAGGAAACTGTCTTGGCAAGAAAAAATCAAGGAATATGGTTCAGAAAGACTGAGCATAATAAGCCTTTTCAACGGAGCCAAAATTTCTTTCTAAGCTTTGCACATGCACCGGCTCAAAACATCCAAGCTCAGAATAGACAATAAATTTACGTACCTTCAAACCAGAATCCAAAATAACAAAAATTTTGCAACGAAAAAAATTGGAAAGCACCCCAATAGATTTGGAATACAATCATATTTAGGGCGAATATAAATGTTTCGGAAGGTATGGGTAAGATTGATGAACAATTTGTGGGTCAGAAAAGTAGTTGAGGATTGATTTAAATTGCCTCAAAAACAATGGAAACACTGAAGAAAACCAGGAATATCTAAAATTCCAATAATAATCTCTGTAGTTTGTATAAAAAATTAACCAGCCTCCTTTCACAAAAACCCCTACTCCCCCCAAAAAATTAATCCACAGATATCCCGCATTTACCCCCATAAAATCCTGCATGCAGCGCTCCTCGCCATTTTTTGGAAGGAGAGTGGGTTTCCACGATGGCATCCAAAATATATTCCTTTACTAACATCTCATACACACAGATACAATAGAAAGATATCCAAGGATGCAAGCAGGATAATATCAGAGGAAATAGAATCGCTATTGTCAAAAAGAGCTATATAATAAATAAAAGATGGATCAAAAGGTTTATACAGAAACCTTTTTACGGTCTCGAAAAAGACCGGAAACCTAAGGCCGGTATTGTATTAGAGAAAATTAAACGGATATATAAGGGAAAATGACTTCAAAATGGAGTCATTAAGCTCAATATGAAAGCTTATAAGAAGAAAGGCTATATTAAATCGTTAGAATTAGATCGCACTCTTCCACATAATTATATAAAATCCTTGCCTAAAACATCTAAGATTTGCATGGAACGGCAGTCGCTTCCAATTCAGAATACTACCTTTCGGTCTGTTATTAGGCCCACTCACATTCAAAAGATCCTTTGACCGGCTGTAACGTGGGCCAGGAAAAAAAAGGTACGCATTGCAGCCTATTTAGACGATCTAATAATAATGGGGGAAGCGAAAATGAAATACAAACTGACTATTTGCCTGGTTTTTGACAATCAGAAATAATATACAAGATAAAGTTGTATAAGACATCTCTAATCCCAGCCCAATCGATCAAAAATCTCAGAGTGATAATAAAAACTAGATAAACTCAGCTCAATTAACCTCAAAAAAATATCAGATATTTAAGAAGAGAGGCTGGAAAACTACTAAGATAAGGGGGAAAAACAATTCGGAACTTATCATTTTTCATTGGAAAAAAACAAGAGATGCCAGTTTCAATTATAACAGGGATGCTAATGTTACGCAGATTACTATAGTTGAAAAACACAACTCTAAAATTGAAAAGGTCCTGGTAATCAATAATAGAAATTACCAAGAATTCCAAAAAGAGCCTAATTTTCTGTAGATCTCAGCTCAATAGACGGAACGAATAACGCTTTTTACCGGAAAATACAGAAGTAAAAAATTTTACAGACACCAGCCACCATTCCTGGGCAATGAAAGTGGGTTCAAAATCCTATTCCGAGTATTGGTGTCGCATAGAAAGAAAAAAACATATCAATGGGAAGGAAATTATAATATTCCACAAGGAGCTATCTATACCACAGATAACTGGCAAGCCTGTGAAAATATATTCAGAAAGTAAAACAGCTATAGCTTATCGAAGAAGTTTTTTGGGACATTTTCTCAGAAATAAGTGCAGATATCCGAGGATATATGGAGGATTTGTTTGAGAAAAAGAAAAAGACCCCAAATTTCGCATATTAAATCAAAGATAGCCCTTTTATATTCCCCCAGCAGGCTTACAGCACAGACAGAATGGGCATTTTTTACAGGAATCTACGAGAAATTACAAAAAAATATATAGGACACACGATATTTATCTATTCGTCTTACAAAAGAATACAAAAGTAAAAAGATATTACATATAGTACAAGTATTCAGCTGAAATGGCTCAGAATTCTCTCTTCCAGAATCTGATGATATGTAAGAACCCATAATGCTGCCCACCGTGAAATTCTACTCCTAAATTATTGCAAAAAGTAGCTCGTTAGAGGGTAACAGTGACTAATATAATCCCATTTTGGAAATCGGCAACATGGTTTCCAAAAATATCTAGTATGATTCTGGGCTCTACGATGATCATACCTTCAACTTCAATAATACCGGATCTGAAAAGCGGAAATTAACCACTGGTGAATAAAAAAATTGGGTGTTGATAGTGTGAAATATCAGTAGTGTTCCATCGAAACTATTATCCTCAACGAATATAAGTCATAAATTTTGTTCAATAAAAAGAGGAGGATAAAAATATATCATTTATATAATGAAATTCATAGAAAATTCATGAATTGGAGGTTACTTGTAGAGATTTCAAAATGTATATCAGTGTTGGATATAATAAACCTCTTATCCTAGTCGATGAAGACTGAATTTTGGAAATCTAGCACAGAAATAACCTAAAAGTCGGACATAATTAATTCGACTCAGTATCCCTCAGCGATATCTGAAGATCCGCTTTTAAAAAGAATTCCTCAAAGTATCAGATGAAATGGAATTATTTTAGTATGCTAAATTAAGTAAGCTATATCACCAATCATTCCGACGATAAGATCATAGGGATCAAAAAGTGAGCTCGATGAAGAGCTACTAAACACAAAATTAGCATTTATATTTGATAAAAAAGGATTTTTATAAGCCATTGATATTAATAGAATTGATGAAATATACAACATTTTGAAATAGGACCAGATTATAATTAAAATAGTAGTTCGAAAAGAGAAAAAAAAAAGGGAAACTTATAGAACTAAATTTTATAATATCATCTCACAGCGATCCGATATTATGCCCAGTATTGATTTATAAGGAATATAAAACGATAATAGCAATAAAAACATGTCCAAAATTACATCATAGCTATGACAACATCTATTCAAATGGATTATTAAGGCACATATCGGAGCACTAACGCCACTTGTCTGTAGATAGCATCACCCGATACATACTTAAATTAATAAGCAGGCCTCCAAAAACACTTATGCAGAATGCCAGAGCTATTAGCACAATTTTAGCGGTGGATTCCAAAATAAAATCTCACAGATAGAATCTCATGCATTTTAGTCCAGCTACAGCATGTTTGATTCATATTATAGTTTGTCAAGACATAATAAAGACAATATTACAGAATCAATTCCACCTCTCAATTGACTCAATATTTCTCCTCTACGAGGAATAATACTGTGATTAATCGATCTCTAAGAGCAAAAATTGATTTTTATTATTAAAGGAGAGAAGAAATATTAAGCCCTAATACATTACCCTACTATTTTATCTCTTTTGAAAGATGATAAATGTACAAAAATGCGTACCACACAGCTTTTAAATTTAAAAAAAATTGAAACTTTTTTATTTTTGTTTTATTTGTTGTAGCTTTCGATATTACATAATAAAGATGATAAGAATTAATATTTCTCACCTCCTTTAATAATAAAAATAAATATTAACTTCTAAAGCTCGATTAACTGCAGCGTCTTATTAATGAATAATAATTAGAAAAAATAGCATGATAAAAATTAAAATCATTTGGAAATTTTAATATTAAAAGCATTAATAATTCTCTATAATGGCCCAAAGGTTAATAAACAAATAGAAAATAGGTTTTTATTCTTTTATCACTCATTTTTAACTTTAATTTATTTAACTATAATTATTTCCGATAATACACCATCTTTTTTTTGCGCATAATTTTTACAACATACTCAACTATGAATCCAATTCAACATAGCCGATTAAGATTTTATTTAGATTATTAGAAAAATATTGAAATATACTTTTAGTAGAGATAATAAAACATAAATATACGCTTAAAAAAATTATAAATTAAATACTGGATTCACTGTAGAAATATTCTAATAATTGGGCAATTTATTCACTAGATAATATGGCTCATTCTTACAGAGGGAGAAAAACACCAATTAAATTTCTGTTGGAGTCCCTCTGTTTTCAATATGCTCCGCCTAAATAAATTTAAATATCAGAGATTCTTAGATACTTCCATTTCCATATTCCTAGAATAAGAAATTATTTACAACATTTTACCTAAATTGAAATCTAGGTTTATTACTTAAAGCTTTTAAACAATCAAAAAACATTTAATAAAATTCCATATAATTTATCAAATAAATTAGCTCTAATTATGAGGTTTTTGAAATTGAAAAAAAAAAAAAAAAGGATA
>LSSL01000908.1:15219-33937 GCA_001953115.1 Smittium mucronatum
TATTTACAACATTTTACCTAAATTGAAATCTAGATTTATTACTTAAAGCTTTTAAACAATCAAAAAACATTTAATAAAATTCCATATAATTTATCAAATAAATTAGCTCTAATTATGAGGTTTTTGAAATTGAAAAAAAAAAAAAAGGATAAAGAAGCTATTATAAAGGACTAAGCGTAATTGGATACGTATCATTTCTTGATAAAAATCCTCTTTAAAAAAATCGAAATTTTTCTTATTTAAAAAACTTTCAAAGATAATAAATTTCATTTATTAAAAATAAGCATAACTATTTTAATAGTCCATCATATTCAATAAAGTAATGAATTATGAAATTTTTACTAAAACAAGATCAAAAATTATAACTTTTCTTTTATAAACTAAATTATTCGGATTATATTACAAGTATAATATGTAAATGTTATTTTTAAGTTTTAATCTTAATAAAAATATTTTATAAATATAAAATGTTCAATAATAATCTCAAATCTGTTTTATTAATACCCAAAACGCTTTAGTTATATCAAAGAATGTATTTTTATTTGCTTTTAAATCTCAGACTGCTTTATAACTAAGTCTAAGCAAGTTTATTTATTACTTCTTTAAATTGATATTTTTACTTGACTCTGTATTTCTCTTATTTTAACTCAAAATTTGTAAAATATAAATAAAAATCAAAAAAATTGTCTAAATAAATGTAAAAAAACGTTTAATTTTTTTATATTTGTAAATATTTTCAAATTGAAAAGTCCTATTATTCTTTTAACCGCTTTAATTTGAATTGATATTAATTTTTACAAACAGTTGGAAATTTTTTTTATAACCCCTCAGCAATAAGATATTACAAATTTCCGAATGTAAGATTTCTTTTTCTTTAGCTAATTTTTTTTTGTGTTTAAAAAAAGGAAATATAACCCACAAATTTCATCGAGTTCAATGGGTGATATAATTATATTTTAATATTTTTTATTTCTTTTATTTTTATTTTCAAATTTTAAAAACCATTACTAAAAGCAATTATTCTGGTTCCAAATTTTCAACTCTATTCTTAAGAAAAACTATGTATAATATTAAGATTTTTAATTTATATATCACCTACTTATATAGTATAAATATTTACTTAATTATATTGAATTTTTCATTAAATTATTAAAAAATAATCATATAACTTATTTGTAACATTTTTATAAAAATATTGCTCTGATTTGTATTTATATTTATATTTATTTCAATGTTTTATTAAACTTCAATGCAAAAATTGAATTGGATTGATTATTTTTTTAGACTAAGTTAAAAATTTTGGTTTTAACGAAATAATTATCATAAAAAAAAGTTTTTATATTTTTTTAATGAAATTTTTATTATATTCCGATCCCATTCATTCAATAAAAAAATTATATCAATGAATTATTATACGAAATCTACAAGTTATAATAAAATTTAATACATCGATCCATCACGGTCATTATCTTCTTAATAATTTTTTTTATATTATTCATAAATCAAGCGAAAAAAATATTTAAATTGTAGGAAAATTAAATTGAATAAATAAAAATATTCTCATGCATATTTATAAAGCAAATAAATTTATTAATTATATATCTTTAAAAAATTATTCCTAAAAAATTATATATACCCACGAATATTTACTTATGCTAGATTTTTTTGATGATTTTTTTTTGGAAGCCCTGGTTTCATTGTGCCTTTTATCAACGTAAAATTAATATATAACTTTTTGCAGATTTTTAGGGGAAAATAGTAAATAACTGTCTTTTTTTTTTATTCAATTATTTGAATAAATTTCAATATTAAAATTTTATATTTATATTTCGGAAAAATGAATTGGAATTTATTAAATTTCATGAAATTGAATAGAAGTCTAAAAAATGGTGATTCATGAATATTATATTGAATTCAAGACTAAATACCCGAGATTTATTTATGATATAATTTATGAATTCATTTAAAAATACTCTTCCAATCAATAAAATGATTAATATTCAGATAATTTAAATTTTTTTCATAAAAATTAAATTTATCTACTTTTTGAGTCTAAAATCCAACATATTTTTCGATTTTTACTTTAATAGTATCTATAAAATCCATAAACAAAAACTGATTACATTTAGCATAAAAATTTTTGATAACATATTAAATTTTCACGATGCGAAATTTCCCAACTACGAAAATAAATAAAAGAATTTATTGAGGTTAGTACATTTAAAAAAAAAATTAACATTGATATTTTTAATTATGACATTTAATATAGTTATTTTATACCATTTCAACTTGAATGATTATTTTGACATTTCATAAAAATTTATGATTTGATGAGCTGCATCTTATGAATTTTATATTTGATTCCATTTTTGTGATTGATTACATTTGCATTCAGTATATCCGTAATTTTATATGAATAAGTGATATCTGAAATTAACTCCAATCACTATATATCCAAAAGAAATATTGGGTTTAAAAAATTATTTAATGAAAATACAGTTAAAACCTTCACATTTAAATTTGTTCCAATTTTTTAATTTTTCTGTTTAAGGTAACAATATTCATAATTAGGATCTATAATTTTTATTTTTTAAAATTTTTTATAGTAACGAGTATAAAATTTTGATTTTTTCAATAAATCAATTGGCTTAGTTGGATTTTCTCCTTGCATAAGTCTGGATATTGAGTCTATTTGTAGATTAAATGACATTAAAAATGAAATTATAAGTTTTTCCGATCCATATTATGCTCTAAAATCCTATTTCAGACCACGAATTTGCTATAATTGTCTATTGGGGTTAAGTTTTTTAATAAATTTCTTACAACATATTTTAATATTTTCTGTAGAAAATAAAGAATTTTTCTTTTGTGATATTAAATGGTTTTATATACCATATTTAGATCTAAGCTTGGAAGTTCTGAATAAAAATTGCATTTTATCGTCTTCGGATTAAACCCCAATCCAGTAAAGCTCAATTTTTTATCTTTTTCGAGTTCAATTTTTCAAAAAAAACAGTTTCCCAAATATTATGTATTTGACTATTTTTAAATCTTATCTAAACTGATTTTTATTATTTTAAGATCGCTTAAACAGGCTAAAATAGTGTTTCTTTTGATTGAAAACTATGTTTAAATTTCACTTAAATTTTTGGTTTATTATATTCTCAATCTGTTGTTTTTACAAGTGTAGACCACATTATTGACATTTTTTCGGTTTTTTCAGCTTATCTATTTTCAGTAAAATTAATTTAAGCTGTTTTTTAAAATAAAAATGGATAAAAATAGAGCCGACTATACTTTTTTTTAAGTCCTTATTATTATACTTTATAAAAATGAATTTTGATTTTGATATAAAAATAATGAATGAAAATTAGTAAATTTTATTGGAATTTTTTTTTTGTGTACTTATTTAAAAGAAATCTGAAAAAAAATGAATCGATGTTTTATATCTTTTTTAAAAAGCCATTCTTAATATTGTGCAAATTTTAATATTTTTGGCACAAAATAAAAGAAATGTAAAAATGTAAAAATATATTAATTAAAAAAAGCTTTGGGAAAAATTTCTTGTGTTTAGTTAAGAATAATATTTTCTTTAAAATAAAAACATAAAAAGTCTTTTTTTTTTAGCCAAAGCGTCCTTTGAGATTTCAAAATTGTAACTAATAAAAACTTACAAAAAAATAATTTATTGATACAAAATTGTAAAACAACTCAAAATTAATAAAATTAGCAATAAATGATTAAAAAATTAATATATCAGATGTAATTTAATTCCCTTTTACATAATTGGCACATTTCAATTCTTTTTATGGTTTCCAATAAGACCAGTCTATTGGTTTCACAATAAAATAAAATGATCCAGCACTGAATTAAATCCAATAAAAATAAAGTTTCTGCTTTATTAAGTCATAAAAATCTGGAAAAAAAGATGAAATATAGAAAACCACAGAATTTTTAGAAAGAATAGAAAGATTTTATTTTTTTTCAGCTATTTTTGTCTGAAATTCAATTGGAAAACCCGGAGAAATCTTATAATATAAAAATTGATATATTTTTATTTAGGTTAATAATTAGCTAAAAAGAATTTTATTCTAGTTATTATTTGATTAATTTTATAAATGTTTTATGAAATAACCATTTTCGTGCTAATTTCTGTTCCGTTGAAGTCTCACTCGTAACTCGAAAGATGGATTCATATTGTTGCAAATGGCTAATCACTTCATTAGTTATCATGAATTTAGCACCATATCTACCTGCCTTATTGACTCCCGCTGAAAATACACATAAATTCTCTCTAATTCCTTATTCTTAGCTGAATTAAGTTCTTGAATAGTGCTTCATGCATCACGTCTATGAAAATCTGCTCATACTCATTCTTTCTATGTACCTCTTCTATCAGGGTAATTATCTTACCTAATTTCTACTAAAAATTAGGTAAGATATTTTTTTTGTCTAAAAAAATTTAATCTCGTGGTCGACTGAAATACACTTGATTAATTCAAAAAATACTTGTTGAGTTAATAATAATTAATAATAAATTTTTATAAAGCATTTTCTATCGTACTTAAATGCTTTGAGTTTTTGCTGGTTTTATTAGTTAAACGCCTATAGTTTTATATATTAGAGACTATTAAATTGGAGGAAAATAATATACTATATTAGAAAGAATATTATTCTTCTACTAAAGACGCTGGAAATAGACATTATTGAATATTTGAAACTCGTATTTCAACAATAATTAGTAAAGATATAATAACCATATATAAGGTGAAATGGTGTTAGTACATTTCTGTACCCTTTTTCATTTATATTTTAATCATTAAAGTGAACCTATTAATCTCTACCTGCATGCTTAAGGCAGTATCATGAAAATACGTCTTTTTTATCCTTTATATGAAAGTAGCTGAAAAGCGGCTATTTCTGTCATATAATAATAAAATTTTCTCGAAAATAAATTCTAATAAGTTAATAAACCTAATTAAACTCTATAAAAAAAATGATAATTGGTGAAAATAGGTCACAATTTTAAATATGGATCTAGATATAAAATATGAAATCCAAAACCATTTTTCGGACAGAAAGTAGATAAACTGAACCCCACTCCCTCTTTCGATAAATTTTACGAATAGTTTTGAGTAATATCCTATAAATTATCAGAAAAAAATAACTGGTGAAAAAAAATCTGCACATATTTCCCAAAATTTCCGGGATCTTTCAAGATTTATATATTTTTCCAGATTTTTTAGAAATGCACCGTTTAAAAAAAATTTTAAAAAAATGCTAAATCTTATTTTTTGGGTATTTGAATGAAAGATTTTTTATTGAAAATCAAAATTATTTATTACTTTTTATATAAGTATGATTTTCTTGTTCAGTTGCATAAATTATTTTTAAATTATTAAATTTTTTATCTGAAAAATTTTAACTTTAATAAAAAAGATTCAAGGTTACTATTAAATCTTGTATTATACATTTATCTGATTTTTGGTAAGATAATAAAAAATTATTAATCTATTTAGCAATAACATAATTTCGTTAATAGTATATGGTTTTTTTAAAAGCATACTAAAATATTAAAAATTATAAAATTTGATGTAATAAATGGCTTAATTTCACCAGAAAATTCTAACAAAACGAAAATTAATATTTTTTACGCATTTTCGTTTCGTTTTATTTTATTTTATTGGTTTTTTATTATAATAAATACGCTTTTAGCAAAAAATTAAAAATTAAAAAGCTCATTTTTTTAAACAAAGCCTATAAAATTTTATTTTGAAAGATAAGAGCTGTGAAAGATAATATATAAATATTTAATCATTGGATTAAATTAAATTTAATATTTATATAGTAGTATGAGATGCTTTTTAGAACTTAAGAGCAAAATAAATCTCTAATTAAGATTTTTAAAAGATCTGTATGATTATAAAAGTTGAAAATTGATTTCTATTCAGTTCAAAATAAATAATTTAAACTATATCACTCAGAGGCTTGTTTTTTGTGAAATCTCAAAAAACCCCTAGTGATGTAACTTTTTTAGGAGAGTTTAAAGAAAAAATGAATACATGGAGGTATAAAAACGTTAAAAAATACAAATTAAATTCAATAAGCCTTAAAAAATTTTTTTATTCAAAATGGTAGCTTAAAAAAATAATTGTATAGTTAAGTTTTTTTTACTTGTACAAAAAAAGGATCCCTAATATAAAACTTTTTATTTAAATTTAATTTTAATTTTTTAATAATAAAATGAATTTAGATGGAAAAAGCGAGAGAAGGAGAGAAGGAGAGAAGGAGAGAGGTACAGAATAAGAGAGTAATGTGGTGAAATTGAAGGTTAATTGCATATGTATTACTTATTACTATATGTATTGTTGAATTTTTTTAGACCAGGAGTTTGATTATTCCTTGAATAAATCTTTAGCTTTAAAAAAGAAGAAAAAATCAATCTTTTCTTTTCCTTTATATATATAGCTCTAATAACCTATGAAACAGATATTTATCTATTTTTGATTTTCTAAAGAATTAGTATGCACTTAACTGAATTTTCTAGTGAAATTAAACCTGATGTAACACCAAGTAAATGAATAAAGATTCATTTTAGTAGTCTTTTAAACAAATCAATATTCTTTCAATGAAGTTAGGTATTTTTTGAAAATATTTAGATATTTTGAACATTCAACCCTTGTTTTAAATATCCATTTTTATAATTTGCATTAATAGAGCCATCTATTTTAATTTGATATAAGATATTTTTATATATTTTGCTTTTTGGAGCTTTTAAAATCAAAAAAAAATTATGTTAAGGTAAAAATATGTTAAATACTAAACACAAGTCAATTTATTAGCTTAAAGGATGGTTTATCTATTTGGAAGAATTTTACTAAAATTCAAATCATTCTAATAATTTCAAGTAGATTTCATTTATTTACATTAAAATTCCAATAGAATATTTTTCTAAATAAAAGTAGGATTTTCTCGTATGATTTTACAAAAATATTTGATTGGAATATTTCGGAAATAATTAGTATTTTTCCTAACTGGTAAATAAAATTACGTTTCCATTAAATTTTTTGATTAAAAACAGGATGTTATTATTATTTAATACTGCTTTTGCAGCCTATTAATTGAATTTTTGACTATTATTTTTATTAATCATATCTTTCCTCATTCATGATACATCAGCTTCAGTTCCTAAAATGAAGATTTTTCATTATTGAGACTTTAGCTATTATTTGTAGTTTTTGGCAACAATTTGAAGATATGAGTTATTTTTGTAAGTTTTTTTGAACTCATCGCACATATACTCTAGCTACTGAGATTATAATCAGGAAGTGATATTAATTAATTAATTTTCATATTTTTTTTTCCAATTTTTAAATAGATCATTCAAAAAAAAAAAAAAAAACATTAAAATCTAGATAAGTTGGTACATTTAAAAATTGATTTCAGAAAAAATACAAATTTTTGATTAATTAAGGGCTGGTATCATTATATTATATAACTAATAAAAAAATATAGTCTAGCCATTTACAAAATATTTATTCTAAACTCTAACAAGAGTTGATGATATTTTTATATATTAATGAGTTTTTTAATACAATTCTCTAAAATCTAAGAGAATTTTCATTAACAGAACCGTATTCATTTTTCAGCTTATATAACTTACTGATTTCCATACAGGATTTTAAACGAGAATTTCTACATTTAAATTTAAAAAATAAAGATAGTGTCGTTTTATTTAGTTAATTTATCCAATTAAATTACTATAAATTTTTTTTATGTACCTTTTTTTTTTTTTTTGGTTTTTTAAATTTTAAATGTGTTATATTACCATTAAAAATAAAATAAATTTTTTTTTAAACTTTATTGAGATTTATGTTTTTTTCAATTTTTTTTGGCCTCCTTTTACTTTTTCTGCCAAAAATCAGGGTTGAATTCCGGGTTTCTAATCTGGTTTTTTTTGGAAAAAAAGACTTTATATTTAAAAATGTCTTCTTCTTCAATGGATCGAAACAAGATCAATATAAATAAACATAGCTAGATATAATAGGATTGGTAAAAAAGAAGGAAAAATCCATTGAATTATTTAAGCATTGAGTCTAATTGCAGAATTATTTTTTTTCGAAAAACTCCCTCATCGAAACTAGATTTAGTATCGTTTTTAAAATATTTAGCTTATACGTTTTTCTTAGATGATTCAGTTAAATAAAAAAAAATTAAAAATTTCTGATTTCTGATTTCTTTTTCTAAATTTCATTATAATTCATTTTTCCGAAATTAAGAATATAAAATTCATCGGATCATTCCATTATTTTTTTTTGAAATTTTTATAAAATCTATCAATTTTTTCTTCTCAACACGTAATATTTATCCTTCAAGGTCTTGATAAACCTAAACAGGGCATTATTAGTTGAAGGTGCAAATATTTCAATTTCTCACTCCAATTTGAATGTTTTTTGGAGAATAGATAATTGATTTTTCTAAATTTTTCTTGAACTAGAGTTATTTATGACCATTTAGAAAGAAATGTACAATTTAAGAACTCAAAGATATTTTGAGTAGTCATGATTCGCGTTTTGTGAATATAATCTCTCACAACACTTTTTTAGGGGTCATCACCTTTAATAATTATGCCCAATATTTTTTTCGATACATGGTACAAGAAATTTCCTTTATTCAGAGAGTTTTAAGAAAAATTATTTGCCTTCGGAATATCCTCCAATTAATCTTCTATTTAAAATTTTGCTTTCCAATTGAACCCATTTTTTTTCAGTTCGTTATTTAAAGAGTTAAAAAATGAAAAATAGGATACTAATTGTCATTTTTGGTCACAACAATTTCGGCAGTTGTAAAATTTCGATATATTTCTGTAAATCTTGCGAAAATAACCGGATAACTCTCCTGTAAAAATCTGAAAGTAGATTGTACATGAATATTATTCGATTTTGAAAATAAATATAATAATAATTTAAAAGTCATTATATATCCCATCATGTATAATTTTGATAAGTGATCAGCTACATAATACTCCCGGAGGTCTGCTTTTTTAAAAAAATAGCTTACAACATATTTCGAAATTTTCCTTTGATATAAAGTTTTATTTAATATCTTTTTTTCTGTATTTTCATTAATGTGTTTATTCTTTTATTTTATATTTTCGAACCACCAAAATAATCTTTCCACATAATTTTTCTTGTTTTATTTTCTAGCTCATGAAGAATTAACACATCTTTCTTTCCGAAATAATAACTTTACAAGACAAATTTATTTAGATGATATTTCCAAGAATATGTTTTAACCTCATTTAAATCGGATTTAGCTAAATTTAAATTGCTTATATAAATCAAATCTTGAAAAAAATTACATCTATATTCTCAATAAGTAAGGCATGTTGTATTTTGTGTAGGGCGCTCTCAAGTTATTAGGGTCCTTATTATATTCAGATGAATCTACCTCGATCCAGTTTTTTTAATAGATGATTAATTGTTTTTGTGAGTTAGAAAAGACTTAAAAAAAAAATTGCTGGTATTTTACGCCTTATAAACACATACATAAATAATAATGTGATGTTTGCAGAATTTTTAAATATTTTTTAAGCGTAAAAAATAATAACTAAGTTAATATGAAACTGATTGGCAATTTGTGATTATTTTTATTATGAAGGTAGAGTATATCTCTTATAGTTGTGGAGAGCATATATTATTATATTTTTAAACCAAAAAATTGATGGTAAGTATTTTTATTAACCGATTAGAAAAGATAATAATTCATTTGAAACAGTCGAATCAAATATTTTTGAGAAATCATTGAAAAAATCTAGCTTGAACTTTTTTGAGGTATTTGCTTGGGATGTGCGTGTAAAAAAGCGAAACAGGTTTGGATTTATTATAACGGCTTACAAATTAGTATAATCGCTTTAAAATTAGTTCGCCGGCTTTTAGGCTAATAAAATGACTTTTTTTTAACACTTGTTGATAAAAATTTAAATTGCTGTACCAAATAAAGAGAATTTTAGCTTATATTTTAATTTTTAAAATTTTATCGCTGATTATACTTTTAATTGTTTTTTTAGATTCTCTTTCTTTCTAAAGCTAGAGGAAAATATATTAGAACCATGAGCGGTTAAACTTCCTATTTAATGGCTGCTTAATTAAAATGTAATATTTGTTGTTTTTTATCAACATTAGTGATAACATTTTGCTTGGCCAGGGTAAAAAGCTAAAAATTGATGTGCAATCTAGTTTCATTATGGGACGATGATTATTTTATTTTATTTTATTGAAAAATTAATTGAGTTAAACTAAATGGCTATTAATATATGGATGATATAGTAGCTTATAATTAAACCAAGTTATATTTGGATTAATAGAAATATCGTCACCGAAACACACCATTAGCCCAAGTATATTGGCAAATGAAGATTCGGAATATAAATAGAAATATAATGCGAATTGGGCTAAGAATCGATTTCCTGTTTCCAGAAAATGGTAGGAAAATAAAGAAAATAAACAATTGAAGTTTATATCTTAACTATAAGAGAAAATATCTTATAATTTGATTTTATATTTTAATTTTAATTTAAATAGTTTTCAGGTTATTTATGTATGTTTCCCAAAATTTAACTACAAACATATTTACTTTTTTTGTGGTGTGAATATTGAACTATTTGTATCCCGCTTACTTTTTAGCTGCTTTTATAAAAAGAGCACGCAATAATATTTTTAATATTTTGGATTAAAAAATTGGTATTTCTACACGTAAATGTGACTTAATATGTGAAAAATAATTGATTAGTTCAATAGGTGAAATGTGCAGTGATTTAATGGTCCTAGTACCACACTGATTGATTAAATAAAGTAATATTCCAGAAAATCTATTTGATTTTTTATTAGCGAAAGGGAAGCATTACACTTTAACTTCCTTAGGAGAAGTGGTCCAATAAAATTTACACGGCTTCCTATTAAAGAGCAATACAAGTTGAATTGGAAAAAAAAAAAAGAGAATGAAGAAACAAAATTCCATGGATATGACTGCATGATCTTGTTCTTAAATTGCCCAAAAATAGTTAAGCAAAGTCTACCCAAGTTATAAACTAAATGAGGCATGTTAATATTTCCAAATTTTTGCTTTAAATCAGATATATGCATGAAGTTCTGGAATTAAGGCATGATATGAGCTCGGGGATCAAATCCGTGGATTTGCCCTTTAGAATGAAGATGTGGGTTGTAGATTATTATTTATCCTATCAGGGTTATAATTCGGTTAATTAATAGCCCTACTTACCCAAACAGTTTCAATCTAAGCTGAATAGATTTATACCAATCAACGAATGTGTATATATAATTTATATAGTGATATTAAATGTAAATCATGACGATTCCCTCTACGCGGCTTAATTCTGAAAGGGTTGAGACAGACTGGTAAGATGATTTTATTTTTAATTCGTGTATTCTAGCTATAAGAAAAAAAGCGGGCATGTTTTTCAAGATTTGGACGAATGGCCCTTGAGTATTTATCCATGAGAAGAGGATATGCTAAACAGACTGTAATGTCAATTTGATCAAGCGATTTGAGGATTAAGTTTGGATGAATGTTAATTGGATGGAAAATCGGAAAATCATGCTGTTTAGTGGCTGCAATACAATGAAAAGGCGATCGTTTTAGAAATGGGGTTGTGGGCAAATTGGTTGGGAGATGCTGCCAATAGTAAGTGATGCTGGACCATTGCTTCAAACGAGGGCTATTTGGCAGGAAATAAAACGGGTAGACCATTTCAATGATTAAGGAGTCACGTAGGAGGTGGCTTCATGTCCGTCGCAAGGGGCCGGTGGTTCGAGATTTGACTTCGCCCCAGCTCCAGAGCAAAGTGCATTAGCTCAGGGGCTTTGTGGAAATGGGGGAGAATGAATGGATAGTCTGGAAATTAGACTCCTAAGCTAGATGAGGAAATGCGCCATACTATTGGCCGTACGTGTTGTTTCTTGTTTTAGCGATATTCCATGGCTCCCAGACCCAAAGAGCAAATCAGATAGCACTGTAGGAGAACGAAACGTAAAATTTTTTTGATTGTTTGGAGTAAACGAAAAGGGCTTTTGATATTGCTCTTAAGATTAATGGCAGCATACTTTATTTTTCTGCAATTTTAAATAGAAGTCCGTGTATACTTATCATATGGAAAACACATACGCATCTGCAAACCTGTTAAATTCCAAAAAAAGGTCTCTACTCAATCCATTCCTGATGTCATGTCTTCTCTAACCCTTTTATTTTTATTTTTAGTGGATCCAAATTAGTCCAATACTCCAGAACCAAGCCTTTGAACGCCGCAAACAATACTAATAATTATAAAGACAGAAAAGAAATGGAAATGGCTACCGAAACGATCGCCAAGAATGAGACATTGACTTTTGCCAAGGCCGTAGCAAGATCTAATTCTCAATCCAATAAGTCAGTCGAATCGCCTTCCAATCCCGAACCTGCCAATATTCCCAGCGAGTCCACTTCTATTTTACCAAAAGATTCTATTTCACCATCTGGTTTAGGAATACTCAATGAAGAAAATAACTCAATCTCTCCTCAAGACACCTCTGCCCCAGTTTCTTCTGAAAAAAAACCTGGAGGAAATCATCCTCTACAGTACCAATGGACCTTTTGGTTCATGCATCGCTATCCTGGACAAAAGATCGTAGATTACGAAGCTGCGATCTCCAAAATATCTTCTTTTAAAACCGTAATTTTCATTTACCTCTCAATTTCTCTGAAATCTCAATTATTTTTCCAAGATTCTTTTTTTTTTTTCTTAATCTAGATTGAAGAATTTTGGGACGTATACAGTTACATTTGCCGCCCTAGCGATATGCCCACCGTTTCAGATTTCCATCTTTTTAAGTATGGCGTTAGACCCGTATGGGAGGTAACTTTCTCCTCAGGCATTTAAATACAAAACTTTATTTGCTCCAATCTTTAATTTCCTCATATCTAAATTTTTTTAAATATATTTTAAAAAAAGGATGAGATTAACATTGAAGGAGGTAAATGGATGATCAGAATAAAAAAAGGACTGTCTTCACGGCTCTGGGAACGTCTAGTAAGTCCATTAACTATAAAACTACCCCCTTAGCTTTAATTTACTGGCTGGTTCCCTATAGATCTTTGCTATTATCGGAAATCAGTTTCAAGTCGGTGAAGAGATTTGTGGTGCTGTCCTTTCAATCAGGAATTCTGAAGATATTATTTCCCTCTGGAACAAAACCGCAAATGATGCTGCCATTAACATTTCCATCCGCGATACTATAAAAACGGTTCTCCAGATCCCCAGTGAAACTGTAATGGAATATAAGGCCCATAATGATTCCTTACGTGACAATTCCAGCTTCCGCAACACAGAAGTCTACAAATAACCTCCTTAATTTTACTTTCTTTCTTGCTCCCCTAATAAAACAGTTTTTTTGCCCACTCATCCCATTGTTTGTTTGACTTTATTCTTCCAGTTTCAGGTCTTTAATATCGCACTTATATTTTCACTTTTGCTTTAATTTGGGTATGTTTAAAATTTACGAATCAAAATCGCGCCTCGGTTTCAATCATCAATTTGTAATGCCGTTTTTATCTCCGAATTCAATTTTCCCATATAATGAATGAATAATTTGGGTCGGTTAATTATAAATTTCCAACTACTTTTCTATTAAAGATTCCAATGTCTTTGATCTTTTGTGACTATACTTGCTGTAAATCTGGTTATATCCAACATCTACAAGTCTTTGGTTGATCAAACATTGTTTTGCCCACACACTGTTTACAAAATTCAATCCCCCCAGTTCAGAGGATCCATAGTATTTGGTGCACATCTCTGATTTAAAATCAAGGTCGGGATTGAATTCAGTTAGAATATAATCGCATCTCCTATCATTTGAATTTTGAGGATTCTGGGCTTCGTCAATAGATGTTTCTGACTCTACTATTTTTGCACCAACGGATTCAAACAGAACTCTCCAGTTTGACTAAATACGTTAACATAGGAAATTTGTAACAACTTGATTGTTTATTTTATTAATGGTTTCGGAAAATAAATTACCTTGAAATTTTGGGACCCTCGCACCATTATGTAAACGTTGTCCATAAAACCAGGTCTACTTACTGATGTGCATGCCGTACAAAGCTCGTATGACCACCCGTTGGCTAGTACATAAGGTGGATAACCTTGTAATATACCCTAAATCCACTCAAAAAAAGATTCTCTGGTTAAAAAATTGTATCATTGGAAACCCTTTTTTTTCAATGAGAATATGATTACATAAAAATAAAAACGGATAAGGGTGAATATATATGATCTGTGATTGAAAAAATGAAATAATTTAGTCTTACACTTTTAACACTTCTCAGTACCCATATTATCGAAACAATTCTTATACCATTTGCCAAACCATACAAATACTTGTAAGTAGTGCATGGGGAATCTGCTAATATGATCGTTGAGCTTATGTCTGTTGGTCCACATTTTACAAGTTTGTTTGGACTATCTACGACTTTTCCCCCAAATAACGATATTAGATCGGACACCCAAGTTTTTGATAGTTCATGTGCCCCCAAAATATCCAGTAAATATAAAACTGTGTCACTCTTTGAAAATGATCTAGCAAACATAGGAGAGAATGTAATTAAGAAAGTAATGCCCTTAAATATTGAATTTTCAGGATTACTGTTCGAAATGGGGACTTTTTCTTTGGGAAAAAAATCATTGTTATTTTTGAAGCCTGAGGCGATGTTTTTTCTAGATTGAATATTATTATTGAAACCTTTGAGCAAACTTGTTACAGAACTAGAAATGTTTTCGTATATCACGCCATTTACTCCTCTCGAAGGCGTTTTCATGGTTAAAGTCTTAAGAGGAGTAGAAGGCAAGTCTAACAAAGCAGGAGTTGAATGAACCTTGTTAATCGCAATCATCTGAATCTCCTCATCTTTATCAAATTTGATATTGAAGCATGGAATTTTGCTTTTAGCCAATTTTCCTCGACTATCGAACCAATTATAATTAAACCCAGGAGGCTTGGTCATGCTAATGATAGTTCCTGTCTCTAGCGTTCTTTTACGCTTTCTAGTTGCCCACACCCTATCTCCTACGGTTATCTTTTTACTGACCAATGAAAAAACGTTCTTAATGGATATTTTTAATACTTTGTCAACATTAGTTATGGAAATGCCACACTTTTTAACTTCTGACTTCCTTTTTGAACTAGGAATCTGATTAAAAGTAGTATAATTGAAAGAGTTTGGTGTTTTAATATTATTATCAGAGTTGGGAGCTAGTAATACAGGCGCAAGAAACTTGTTATTTCCGGGAGATACATACCATATCCACTTAAGAGAATCACTTTTGGGCTCTGATTGGTTACAAGTACTAGCACTGAATATCGTTTGAAAACGCTCACCCGATGTTGGAGTAGAAATACTGAGATCTCGTACTAACTCAGCAGAAGGCGACTTCTGTAAACCAATTTCAATCGGCTTAAAAAGAAGATTACTAACCTTCGTGGAGCTGCCACCGAAGTTAGCAAAGAATTCTGGCTTGGATGAAGCCTTATTAGTGTTTTTGCTAGCGATAGAATAATGGTTTTCAGTTGCTTTATTAGGACTATCAAATGAGAAATCGTCATTAAAATTATCCTCTGAATTTTTGTTCAAAGATGTCTTGCTCCCATTCTTTATCTTTTCTGCAATATTGGTTGGCTCCTCTGACCCTCCATCACATTTCTTGGTAGAACTGGCATCATTAAACTCTAATGGATAACCGATATTTCTTGAGAAAGGACGTTTTGACTTCGTTATGGGTTTATATTTGGGAATGGAACTAGAACTGGAATTGGAACTCTTTCTATTTTCGTCTGAAGCTCTTGAGAACGTAAATGAAGGTTTACCTCTGAAATTTGACAGCTTTTTGGAGTTAAGTTTAGGTGTTTTACGAATAATTATATTGTCATTGCTGGGTTTAGGTGTTTTTTCATCAAGCCTTGGGGAATTTGCAGTAAAATCTTCGCCAATATCTTCGCTTATATCATCATTAAATACCGAATTTAAGTTTTCAAACCCCTTTATGTTTATGGTTTTCTCGAAATATGATTTCAAAATAGTATCTTTGATCGGTGCTATATTTTTAGTTTGGCTACTTTCCAAGTGCTCAGATTCAACTTCCCCTATATTAAATGGTGTGAAAATACACTTCGATTTATTTGAATTCTCAATTATATTAGCTTTGACTGGAATTTGAGAATCTTTAACCGATTGATATTCAAAATCTCCATCCTCTGAGGTTTTTTTTTCATAGAGTAAAGATTTTTTGGGGTTAATTTCTTGAGAAAATATGGGCTCCGCATAATTTTTATATAGAAAATCACCCATACTGGAGCTAGGCAAAGAATCCAAGCTAGGTAGCTGTGTTTCTGGGATTATATCAGTTGAATTAGATGAATCGGAATATTTATAGTTGATGAGGTCATTATCAAAATTTTGGGAGTTATTAACTTTTGACTCATTTTCATGGGATAAGTTGTTATTGACTTTATTATTTCTTGCAGAATCAAATTTACCTATGGAACAAGGGTTTGCCTGAATCATATCAATACTTTCATCTACTGAAAATTTGTTAATAACATTCTTAAATTTAGTATCAAGAGCGCCATTCAGAGGGATATCTTTTTTCGGGAGGGGTTTTCTTTTCTTTGGATTGGATTGAATAAAACCTATTAACGTTTTAGAATGCGAGAGATTTGTGGATATATCATCAATGGATTTTTTCCTCTTATTAATTTGGGTGTTTAAATCGGAGGCTAATTCCAAAGATTTTTTGTAAGGAATTTCATCTTGGGAAGATATTAATTTCAGAGAGTCGTAGATCAATATACCAGAATCGTTTTTCAATATGGATTTATCTGAATTTTCAGTTTCTTGAATTGTTATATTTACCGAGTTAGAGCATTTTAAAGGATCTTCATTTTCGAAGTCTGAACTGGAAATTCGTTTGAGTATTTTTTGATTTAAAATTTTTTGATCGTCATTAAGGATTTCTTCCATAAAATTTTGTGAATTATAATCTTTTGAATTATAATCTTTTGAAGAGTCAATTGGGGATAAAAAATCTACTTTTTTAACTTGGTTCTGGGTAGGACCTATGAAAAATTGAGAGTTATCTATATTTTGGGATAAATACTGCGGGGTAAGAGAATTTTGTGAATCGCCATTATTGAAAAGAGTTCTGGCATTCCTTGAAAGATCCCTTTTGGGAGTTGGATTCAAAGGTTCAGAATTATCCATATGTGAACTTAAAGATTGGTGATTTAACGAGTATTTTACTTGTGATTCCATTCCTGGAATGAATTTCGATTTTATCTTTCTTTTTTTGATTTTCAGTTGGTTTTCAGTATATAAATTTTCATCTAGCGAATTCAATAACTGTTCGTCTATAGAATATTAAGGTAAGAATGAATAAATAATCAAGCGCGAGAGAAAATAGACTTATATAAAAAATACCAAAGATTATTATAAATCTATGAATGTGTAATTAAACTTTATAAACAGGATATACTCAATAATTGTGTCGATTCTATATCTTGGTCAGTATCAAATCCATCCGAGTTTTCTGAATATTCGCTAACTGATAAATTAGAGGGTGAAAAAAAGTTGTTATCCTGGAGTGATTTATGATGTATATTAGTTGTTTCGAGAAATAAAGACTTTGGAGGTAGTAACTTTATTGGAGTTTTTCCAACAGAATCAATATCACTGTCGTTTGAATCGTAACTTTGGGATTCGAGCACCGCCATAGTCTTAACTATCGCAACAAATAATTTATTATTTATAGTGTTAAATATATATTGTAGACGTATTTAGAGATTCTTGTATAATCTTATTTAGAAAATAGCTTTTTTATTTGATATATCACCTTAAAACTAAGACGATGAAAATGACCTTTATTACTTAGTGATGACTTAGATAATCTGTATATACTTAGCTCATCCAATTAAACGTGACTTATAATAATAAAACAACTTCGAGACATATTGAACTCTAAATATATTGGCTAAATATGTTTACACCAAATGTATATTTGGGATTTTCTTCAATACATATTGCTTTCTAAACTTTATAATGAAATTATGCCAGTAAAAATCAAAATATTAGAATTCTATCTAAGAGGGCATAGATATTTTGAAAAACTAAAAAAGGAAATTCCACATCTAGGGAGATTCTTTTCAAGGCAAGACTTATTTTACTATGTAAACCATTGAATAGAATAAAATTATAGCATCACCAAACCAATAAATATTGGCAAAACACAAAAGCTCTATAAAATTTTTATGTTTTGCCAATAGAAATTCTCTTTTCGTGATTCATATTCCAAATTGGCCAATAGATTTGCGCTTAGTCTTTTTGAAATTTTTCAATACTAGTAAAGCAGTAAAAATTCAACAGAGAAGTGTTTGCTCACAAATAAAATCTCCCATATTACTATTTTCTACTTAATTAGAAGAAATTTTCATTTAACGCTAAAAATTCTTTTGAAAAAACCCCATTTTTTTTATCACGGAATTTTATTGTTTTGATAATGCCATTAAAAACTACAATAAAAAAATATGAAAAAAAGAAAAAGACGTATAGAAAAGACTATTTCCTAGCTACAATAAGCTACTCTGCATGAAATCCTACTTTGTACCTACGGGAAAAG
>LSSL01000909.1:0-14437 GCA_001953115.1 Smittium mucronatum
CGTTTTGCGTTTCCCACAATTATTTGGTAATATAAGCAAAATAATAAGAGTCGATTTTTTATAACTCAGAGGTTTTTAGTCCAGATAATATGTTTTTAATTCACAAATGGTTTAAATACAAAATTTATTAGTAATTATTGGCAAAGCACAATTTTTTTTTAATATAATAATTTTGATTATATTTTAGCAATGATAGATTATTCTTAACAAAAGATTGGCATTAAAGGATGTTTTTTTAGGAGTTATTTTTGTATTACGGTTTATTATAAATATTTTGATTTTTGGCATTCTAATTCTGTGATAGAGCAATCAGTTTTCGTAAAGATACGATTAAATAATACAACGAAAGTCAATTTTCATGTCTTAAAGGTATAATTATTTGGTAAAAAGAATATTAATATGTTTTTTTTCTTATTTAAAATATCTCGAGGAAAATTATAGATTTATTTTTAATGATATTTATATTTTACAAAGCTTTTTAAAAAAATATTTAGTGTGTTATTGTAAGAACAAATAATGATTTATAAATATAAAGATTATTCTACGAATATATTTAAATAAGAAAATGCCGATTTTATAGCCAAATGATGCATTATAAATATTTTATAACAGAATATTGGATATTGATTATAATTTTGCCAAATATGAATTTTTCCTATAAAGAATTTAAATTTTAAATTTTATATGAAACTAGGCAATTTCTGGTACAGATCGTTAAAAATGTAGAACTAAATGAATTATTCTTTATTAAACTCACCATTTAGTTAATAAAATCACCAAATTGTATCGAATTAGAATATATATTTGCTTTACTAAAAAATCCATATATAAAATACAAAATCTGCTATATATTGACTGTACGATTAATTTAGAATCTAAAAGTGTTTATATACTTCTGGAAATTGGTGATTATAAGTGAGGCAAAAAAATCCATAATTTTAATCTCAGTTATTCTATAAATATTCGAATTTAATAACCGAGTTTTGATCATCATAATTATCACCGTTTACGACCATCAATGATGATACTATTAATTCAAAAATGTTTCAATTTATAAATAAGGGAATATTTTTAAATATATAGATTAAAGGATTATTATATATCATCCAAGTTTAAATTTTCTACAGATACATACAGATAATTTTAAATGGTGGATTTGTGGTAATACAGATGGAGACTGTAGCAAACATAGAGTATTTATATTAATACACATAGATTCAAACATAACATTCCCTTCGTATATACTTCATTAAAAACTTTAAATCCACCTCTTTTATTTTAATTATAAATATACTTTCTAAAATTAAAGTATATTCTCATTATATTATGGAAAAAGATCTCGGAAAATCAATTTAACGAGTCCGATGTTTTGGGGATTAAAGCTTTAGATGATCTTGTACTTTTACTGATATAAAAAATTGCTATTAAATTAATTTCAAATAAAGCTTGTAGACATTTTGGGCAAAACTAAATAAATGATATGAAGAGATTTATCAGGGTATAATTTCTCATAGATCGATTTAATCTAATAATTAAAATCCATTTAATCTGATAAGACCACTGTCTATAATTCTTTTCGGGCCCAAAAGTTTATTGAGATTCTATTATAGAAAAAAAAAGGCAACATTCGCTTCTGGTAAAAAACAAATCCTCAAAAAAGTCTGGATTTTTATAAAGATATTCCCACAATAGAAAATGAAGACCATTTTTGTAACGATATCACCGCAAGAATCAATCATTTCATGACCAAATCGAAAAAATATAATATAATTATAGTCGGATTAGGTTTTAAAATCAACTTTTGATCCAAATTTTATTAATTACTAATCACTAATTATTCCTTGTATTTTTTCATTTGCAAATAATAATTTTTGAAGAAATCGGAGCCAAAATCCAGAAAGGCACCTTGAAAAGGTTTATAATCCCAAGATCTAAATTATGGCAGTTTTTAAATTCTTCGTAATTAAGAAACATGTAATGATTTCTACAAACACATCGACACCTAGAACCTCTTACCAACTATGATTCGCTAAAATCAGAGTAAATTGTTTATTAATTAATACATGATAGCCAATAGAAAGCAAGACTGCTTCCGGAAAAGAAAACACATAGATATTGGATTGAAATGAGGATACAGTTTTATTTATCAAGAAATAAATTTTATCTATCGTGTGCTGTAGTTTAGTGGACTGTTTATTCGTTAAAATAGGGAGGGATTTACATTTACCTAGAAATAGCATCTGATGAAAGATCAACTAGTGATGTGTAATCCAATTAAAAATAGTGTAATATGCATTTGAGCTCCATATCTTGTCTAATTTGCAGGGTAGATTACACATGATTGAAATCGGGAATTAGCGTGATATTATCCTTGTAAAGTTTGTGGAAAAATTTTCAGCAGTTTTTTTATTCGATCAAATCAATATTGAAAGCTATGGAAAATAAATACGAATCAGCGAATAAAAAAGTATTTTGAGCCGTTGCATGTAATCTATTTGATAATGGACCAATAAAAATCGAATAGTGCTTTGCTCTAAAAAATTAGCAAACATTGAAACATTTATTGGCTGGAATCAGCATTGACGGACGATTATTTAGCTCAGTAATTAGACCAAACTATTTGGCGCGTGCAGGACTAGCAAACAGGCAGGAGGAGACGAGAAATGAATGGTGCTGCAGTTTTTCATACTGTGGCAGCTATTACTGATTGATGAATATGATGGGATGGGATGGGATAATTAAGTAAAAATTCCATTTGATGACCTGAGGATTTCTGTTGATGATTTTTACTAATAAGAAAGGACAGTTTATCCTAATATTGTGTGCAATATGTTTGGGCTGAGAATAGACATGTACAACTATAAATATTTAAAAGATTATTGGACAATCACCAGAAGCGTAAACATTCACCTAAATACCAACATGAACGAATTGAATAAGAATTAAACCAGTAATTAAATGAGACAAATGCTTTTTATTCACAAAATTTTTAACTAGTAGGTGAGCACCTCTGCACTAATTTCAAGCAAAGTGTCTTTTTTTTAATAAAGAGTCTCTTCTTTAAGCAACACTATAATTATCATCATCATTTCTCTCACTCATTTTCCGACTTTGACTTGCTTTTCTTGTTATGGAGGTTGGTACTTTCTGTCCCGTTTTTTTCCCCATAACATTTTTTACACCACTAACTTACTAATCTTGTTTAGAAAATTCTCGATCCCAAGACCGAGCTAGATGTTGCTCTACTTGATCAAATTGTCAATCAATTCTATTCTGGTCAGGGGAAAGATGTACGCTTTACATTACATGTTTCTTATATTTCTTTTCGCTATTTGCATCTATCTGATCATCGTTCTTTTTCATTTTTAATTAAAGCAACAAAATGCTATGCAAGTTTTAACTCAGTTCCAAGAAAATCCTGATTCCTGGACTAAGGTTGATAAAATCCTCGAAAAGTCTACTCTAAGCCAGACTAAGGTACTTTTCTTTCTATCAATTTTTTTTCTTTTTCATAAATCTTTTTCTTCTTTTTTTAGTTCATTTCATTGCAAATCCTTGAAAAGCTCATCCAAACTAGATGGAAAATCATATCCCCCGAACAACAGAATGGTATTTCTATCTTCAACAATCAATCAATTTTCTTTTTTTAAAATTTTAAATATTATAGGAATCAAAAATTATATTGTTGATACAATCATAAAAAATTCTTCTTCTGAGCTCAGCTTAAAGAAAAATAAGCTCTACCTTTCTAAATTAAATTTAATCCTGGTCCAGATCCTAAAACAAGAATGGCCAGCTAATTGGCCCACCTTTATCCCCGAAATAGTTAGCTCTTCAAAGACAAACATATCTCTTTGCGAGAATAACATGGAGATTTTAAAACTTTTAAGTGAAGAAGTTTTCGACTTTTCTGCTGAAAAGCTTACCCAGGCCAAAATAATTGAACTCAAAAAGCAACTCAATGGCGAGTTTAGTGAGATCTTTCAACTCTGTAATGAGGTGCTTAATACTGCTATGCAACCAAGTCTTGTAAAGGCTACCCTTGAAACACTTTTGAGATTTATCGGTTGGATTCCTCTTGGCTACATATTTGAAACTGATCTCATCGATAACATTTGTTCACGGGTATTTTTCATATATTTTATTAAATTTTTTTTTTACTTATATATATATACTTTTGTTATTTACTTAGTTTCTTGAGCCCCGAGAAACTCGCAACCAGGTCTACAAATGCTTAACAGAGATTTCTGGTTTAAGCATCGATGAAGCCTATAAACAAAAAATAGTTGCTATCTTCTCCGTAACTATTGAATCTCTTCAGAAAACATTTGGTCTAAACAAAAGTAACCATTTTTAATTAGTTCTCATTATCACGGTTTTTTATTTAGATTTGTTCCAAGCTTAACTTTTTTTTACTATCTTGTTTTAGATTTTGCCGAAGAATGGGAAAACTTGGAACAGGATGAGCAAGAGCTTGTACAAAATGTTGTTCAATTCCTCACCACAATTCTTGGGAATCATTTGCATGTATGTTATATATTTATAAATATTCTTACTTTATTTCTTAAATAACAATTGTCCTTTCTATTATTAGCTTCTTGAAAAAAATGTCAGTCCACAAATGATTGAAGCCGCTCATCTCTACCTTATTAATATAATGTCTATCGACGATCGAGAAATATTCAAGGTTTGTTTGGAATATAACCTCCAATTTGTCAAAGGGCTTTTTGAAGATTCCAGAAAGCCAAAAAAAGAATCTCTTCTCAATTTGGGTCAAATTGAATCTGGTACCAGGCAAAATTATTATCCTGGAGTCTTAACTGCTTTGCGTGTCGTTGTTATTGACAAGATGGTTAAGCCCGAGGAGGTTTTGATTGTTGAAAACGATGATGGTGAAATAGTAAGAGAATTCATCAAAGAAACGGATACTATTGTGTTGTATTCCACTCAGAGAGAATGTCTAGTCTACTTAACCCATCTGGATCCTAATGATATGGAAGAAATTATGATGGCAAAACTATCCGTTCAATTAAATCTTAATGAGTGGTCTTGGGCAAGCCTTAACAGTCTTTGTTGGGCTTTTGGATCGATTTCTGGTGCAATGAGTGAAGATCAGGAGCGTAAATTCTTGGTTGTTGTGATTAAGGGTCTTTTGGGGTTGTGTGAAATAGTAAAGGGTAAGGATAACAAGGCTGTCGTCGCATCAAATATCATGTATGTGGTTGGTCAGTATCCCAGATTTTTGAGAGCACATTGGAGATTCCTTAAAACTGTTTCAAACAAACTATTTGAATTTATGCATGAAATGCACCCCGGCGTTCGTGATATGGCTTGTGACACTTTTATAAAACTTGCCGATAAATGCAAACGCCATTTCATCGTCACTCAAGCTGATGAAACTGAGCCTTTTATAAATGAAATTATAACTAAAATCGAGGAGATCACCTCTGATCTCGAACCCCAACAAACTTCTACTTTCTTTAATGCCACAGCTAGAATCATAGCTAGTCAGCAAGACCCTCAAATACTTGGGTTTTTGTTAAATGGACTTATGAGATTACCTAATTCTCATTGGGAACAGGCTCTTAAAATAGCTTCAGAGGATCAAGCCATTTTAGAGAAAACAGAGATAAATAAGTCAATTTCAAGCATTATCAGAATCAACATTTCGGTTTGCGAGCCTATTGGTAGCAAATTTTTACCACAACTTGCACATATGTACCTTGATATGATGGGAATGTATCACGCATTGGCTGGGTTGATTTCAAAAAGTATTTCGGAAAATGGTGATATTGCCTCTCGCTATCCTAATATTAGAGCTATGAAAAGCGTAAAGAAGGACTGTCTGAAACTAATCGAGACCTATATATCCTTGTGCTCTGAATCGGATTATGGTGCCATTTGCCAGAACATTGTTCCAACATTTTTCGATGTTGTTTTGCCTGACTATAATGGCTCAAATATTACAATTAGGGATGCAGGTGTGTTGAGTTGTTTAGCGGTTATGGTTAAAAAACTTGGATCATTAATTTCAGATAGAGTCTTTTCTATTTTCGAAAATGTCTTTATTCCTACTCTAAATATGATCAATAAGGATTTTTCTGATTTTCCAGATCATAGAACAGAGTTTTATAACCTTTTGTACCAACTGGTTAGCCGGATGTTTAATAGTTTGCTAAATTTATCTCCGGGAAATTTTAAGCTATTGGTCGATTCGATAGTTTGGGGATTCAAACATACGACTAGAGATATCGCAGATGTCAGTTTGAAAATTTTGCTTGAACTAATTAATTCCTTTTCAAGTTCAGAGCCTAACGTTGCAAATGTATTTTTCCAAACGTTCTACATTTCATTGTTACAGGATATTTTGTATGTGTTGACAGATAGTGACCATAAGAGTGGATTTCGATCACAATGTCTTGTTCTGTCCAAATTATTGGAATATATCCAGTCTCCAATAATATCAGTTCCTATTTACGACCCTAGTTTGGGTGATATGACGAACGCTGAATTTGTATTCAAATACATAGTTGATTTGTTGGGAAATGCATTCCCTAATCTAAATTCAATGCAATTGAATGCTTTTGTTACTGATTTAGCTGAAAACAATAGAAACACCGAACAATTCAGGTTAATAGTCAAAGACTTTTTAGTTAAGCTAAATGTCTTTTCTGAGGATAACCCTGAGCTATTTTTCGCCGAACGGAAACACGAGCATGAACTTTTGAATGAAGCAAAGAGGAAGAAAGCACTCGCTATTCCCGGAATGCTAAAGCCAAGTGAAATGGAAGACATTGAATAAACTGGATCTCAAAAGTTAGATGGAAGGTTTTTTTTGACTTTGGGCCTGTTTATTTATTTTCCATTCTTTCATGAAACAACTCACTTTTTTATATTATGAAAATTATAAGATTTGCTTTTTAACCCAATTGGTAACATAATGATTATGACTTCGTCAGTTTTGCTGCCTATCCGATTTTCAACTAGAATTTATTTTTAAATGCACATTTCTTATTAGAAAATTTGATGGTTGAATTTTTAAAAGATTAAAAAATCTAGCAAACAAATTCCATGCCTTAGATCGATTGATTTTGTCGAATTATTATCTAATTCGTAGTTTTTTTAAAGGATTGTAATACTAATAACTAGATTAAGAATACTGAAGCCCCTTTGAAAAAAAAACAAGAAAAAAAAAAGATCTGGTATTAGTTGCAAATACAATTGATTTAATCGGAAAATGTGTAAGTTATTTAGGAGGGGGGGGGGGTACTAATATGCTTAACTTTTTACCTTTATTGACATTTTCGATATAATTAAGCGGAAAACACAAACAAATTATATGCCATTGTTATAAATCATTTTCCTGATATTTTTACAGTGTATTTTAAAATTTAAAATTTTTCAAAGTCATAAAAGTGGTAATCAATAATTTAAATTTCGAAACTTGAAGCTTGGCTCTAATATGCCATATCAATTGCACCAAGAAATAAATATAGGCACATCACAGGTCTTTTACCGAAAAGTATCAATAGATCGCCAAGCTCCCTGTGCCAATACCCAATTGGAATATAACTATTAGAGTGACGGATCAGTTGGATAGGAAATCTTTGTGAAAAAATTCAGAATTTTTTAAAAGAAATTAATAATGAGTATATTAATTTTTATTGAGTTTGAAATAAAATTTTGCATGATAAAGACAAAGAAACCATATATCACTGAATGGTAAAAGCCACGGCCCAAACTGATAGTTTTAAATAATAAAGAGAGCGCCAAATTCCCAGTAAAAAAAGGGGTTAACGTCAATAAAATTCAAGCGAGAGTCTTTCAAATTAATAAAATATTTTTAAAAAAGATAAATGTAATTTGCCACGAAAATAGCCCATGAGTATTATCGCATGGAAAAAAGTATCATTGAAGTGATCAAATTATTCTTTTCCATGAATTCTAGGAGGTTTTCGGCATTAATAAGGGATTATAGCTCTTAAATTCACACTTTAGCAGCCTAAACTTAATTCTTTCAAACTTTGGAAAATTTTCGTGGAAGAAATTGCAGATCGTAAGATTAGTAAACTTTCTCAAAGCGGGAAACCGGATTATCGTAATAAACTCGTTCCTAAAGCTTGATGACTAGCTATATGATATTCAAGGCATCGATATCTATTCCCTACCAAAGCATTGATAAAATACCGATATAGATTGGATGGTTTTTAGCTTTGTGTTTCAATTTAAAACGACCTCCTTGATAATATTTTTTTTTCTAAAATAAATCCATTTTAATTGTACAACAGCGTCAATAATGATTTTTTTGATAATTTATCCAACAAATCTCTAATAACATCAAGTAAAATAATATATTCAAAAAAAAATATTCTTATGAAGCCATGAAAAAAGTATACTTGGAAGGAGTTTAGACACCCCGGATCTAATATAGTGGAAATAAGAAGTGGGTGAGGCCAACTTCCTAGATTCATATGTAAAGGATGATATGCAAAATCCTTAGCAAAAAAGTTCTCACCAAAGATGTGCTCCCCTAAGAGTGAAATACCTTGCCGTGGTTTAGCGGCTTAATAGTGTACTTTTCGAAGTACACTAGACCAAAATTTCACACAGCGTTGTACTATTCTTGGTTGGGAGTAGTGGAGACAGTTCACAGCGATTTGGATGATAACGAATCAGAGAACCACCTCGAAACAGGAGGAACCGATCGTTTAGCACAGCTGAGACATAGTCTAGTGCACAAGTTCAGCGTCTAACGGATATTTGTAGGAAAGCCATGTAAATCAATCCCACGTTTGGGCAGGAGCCTAATTTTATTAATCCTGTTAGAATTAGGCTCTGAATGGGAGCTCAATAGCTTCAATGAACTATTGTTCTTTGACAAAGAGCAGTTCTTGACTGCAAGTAACCTCAGTCATCCAGCCTACTTGAAGCAATGCCAGGGGGGGAGGTCTTTCAGTTGGTAGATTGCACCCTTTTCCTGTAGGTACGCAGCCGGTAGACCGACAGAAGAGCTTGATGTAGTTGTGATAATAGTCTTTTATATACGTCTTTTACTTTTTTTTCTATATTTTTAGCTTACATTTTTTAATGACGGTATCTTACAATAAAATTCCGATAAATAAAAAATTATAGATTAAAAGCAAGTATCGCGATTTTTTTCTGATTTTGGTGAGATTTCTCTATTTTCATAGCACTTTGTATTTTATTGGAGTATCATTTCTTGTATCTTTATAGAAACTTATAAGAGCGATAAGGGACCGATCTATGGAAGAGTAAGTTTGCAACCTTTATTTTTTTTCCTACTTATATTCTTCTCCAGAAATCAAAAAAAGAAAAGCTACTAATTTTGGCTTCAAGATCCACACCATTTCAAGAAATTTCGGTTCAATTCCCAAACCCTTTAAAATAAAAGTTTCTCCGGTTAATCGCATCTTTCGTTCCTATTTGACTCTCAGTCTTTAAACTTGTTTGCAGTAATATTATCAGCCAATAATATCACAGTATAGACTTTGAATCAGTAAAATTTCTTGTAATTATCGAACCAACTAGGGAATAGTCTGTGGGTAATAAAATCATAAACAGTTATCTGATCTACAAAAATTGTAAGAGTTGGTATATGAACTCAATTTCAGCTGTTTCCATTACCTGGAATTAGACTTTAGAAAGGGCGCGTTATTTCTGCATTAAATATTTATTATGAGCACTATTAGACTGTCGAGGATCTTGCAAAAGGGTTTGGGATCCCAGAAATTTCGATTCTCTTCTTTGAATCGTCCGGTTCGTTTTTCTGCTCTTCCATTTAAAACTGGTTCTATGAAATTCCACTGTCGCCCTATCGAGCTTTCATATACCAAACTAAATAATCCTAATTATTCAACTGGTGTACCAAACAGCAATAATGTTTCTGAGGGTGTTTCAGGGAGCGAGAACGTCATCATTCATAAGGAAAAGCTCGGAAAAATAAATGGGTACTTTAACCTGATGCGACTTGATAAACCTATAGGAACAATGTTATTACTATGGCCTTGTACTTGGAGTATTGGATTAGCTTCGGCCAGCGGCAATTTCAGTCCTTACGAGTGCTTTTCGATGCTGACATTGTTTGGAGCCGGTGCCTTGGTGATGCGGGGTGCTGGTTGTACAGTGAATGATTTGTGGGATATCAAATTTGATAGAAAGGTATTAATTTTCGATTCATTTCCTTTTCTCCCAAAACCCCAACCCTTTTAAAAAAAAAGGAAATAATAGGTGAGGGAGTATGTTGTTTAAACCTATAGGTTGAAAGGACTAAGAATCGACCTTTGGCCTCAGGCCAAATAACTAAAAGTGAAGCAATAGTATTTTTGGGTGCACAGTTATCCGTCGGTTTGGCTATTCTTCTACAACTTAATAATTTCACGTAACATTTATATATAAATCTATATTCGAACCTTTTTTTTATTTTAAACTCTACTATTTTTAGAATTTTTTTAGGATCTTCCTCTTTAATACTTGTTGTATTGTATCCATACATGAAGAGAATAACGTTCTGGCCTCAATCAGTTTTGGGTACTCTCCTTTCACCTCATAACCATTTTATTTACATGCGCCATTAATTACGTTTCCTCACTCACTTCACTCCCTTCTTTCATTTTTTTTTTTTTGGTGGTTGTTTAACGAATTGCAGGATTAGCGTATAATTGGGGCGCCTTGCTCGGTTGGTCTGCAATGTATGGTTCTCTAGACATTTCGGTGTGCTTGCCACTCTACATGTCTGGTATTTGCTGGACTTTGGTCTACGACACCATTTATGCCCACCAGGATAAAGCAGATGATATTCACGTTGGAGTAAAATCGACTGCTCTATTGTTCGCTGAAAACACTAAGCCTATAATCGCCGCATTTTCAGTCGCTACTGTATCGTTTCTGGCCCTCAGTGGTTATAACAATGGATGTGGACCGCTCTTTTATCTTGGTTCTGTTATCGGTGGATCACTACACCTGTCTTGGATAATATACAAAGTTAACCTGGATTCAACTAGTAGTTGTTGGAAATACTTCAAATCCAACACTTGGTTTGGATTTATTGTATTCGCCTCAATTATGGCTGATTACTTTTACAGAAGTTACAATGCTCCCGATCAGCTAAATTAATCTCGAAATGCCACTACATGAATAAAAATATCTTAGTTTTATTTTTTTTAAAAGACAAAAGATACTATCAGGCCAGTGTAAAATATAGAAATATTGAGCTTTGATCTTTTTTTTTTTTTTTTTTTAAAAAATAAAAAAAGAATAAAGATGGTGAGGGCTGAACGACTTCAGGAATCGAAGGGTTGATGGTAATGATAAAGCAAAGTTATTGGGGACGAGTGTATAGTAGGACATAAGATGAACGGTCTTCTTTTTCGCATAAAACCTGATTCAGACTCAAATCGTTTAAAATTTCTGTATCGTCAAATCTTAACCACTCGCCAGGTCTCCTATTCACATCACAAGTGTAGTGACCGCCCGAAGCTAACTCCCCATGGTGATAAAGAACTATGAATTTATATATAGAATTAAAGTTAAGAGGCGTCAATGCATATGAAAAATTAAAAAAACAAATACCTGAAGACAAAGTGTATTCAGTGTTTGTAAACTTTGATCGTTTTGGAGGGGATATCCATCGTTGAGGAATATTAAAGGTTTCAGAATATGACACGAATTTGTTCAATTTGTGGATGCCCAATTCAGGAGAATAGACTACACGATTCAAGATAATAATGAATACATGTGGGAGTTCATCAATATACTGTTGTCTAGTCGCATTGACAGATACTCCAGAGCTATTAATGTATCCCTCAATGACTTCAGGGGAAAACAATTCATTCAATGCATCCTCCAAATCTGTAATTTCAGGATTAGATATATCTAGAGCTAGATTTTGAAAGGGCTCTATGGTGATTGAGGTTTTTGAACCAGGTATTTTTAGTTCAGAGCTCATATATCCACCAAAAATTCGAGATATTGGCGTTTGAGCAAAGTCTAAACTCCTTGTTAGGTTAGTTTTATTCTTTTTTCCAACTTGTAGCCACACAGAAGAATCCGATTCGATATGTGAATTAGAAGGTTCTATTTCAGGGGATAGACTTTTGATAGGGGAAGCGAAACCTAAATTTCCAGAGGGATTACCAGAGCCCTCCTTGTTGGAATTCATTACTAAATAAGAATGAAGGATAATTCAATTAAATGCGAAAAAAAAATAAAAGGCGGTAATTTACCTTGCAACAGCTCGTCATGCATACCATTGATCAAATGGCTTAAAAATTCTTGTGCGTCTTCTTGCTGACCCTAGTAAGTTTTTAGTAATAAATATGAAGCTTTCAAAAATAAAAAACTTTCAAAAAAAAAAAATAACTCTGAAATAATTTTACTCTCGAGGTTTGGAAAATACCCTTTTTACGTAATGCATCATACACGTATGTAGGAACAAAAGGAGGATCGAATTCTATTTCATCAATAAAATTAGTTTATTTAATGTTTTGGAATAAATTATAAAGTCGAACCGTCTATTTCAAATGGATTGGATATTGGCTTGAATTCTTTGACAAACATGATCCTAAAAATATTAGAAAAGTTTAAAAAATATTGAAGAAATGAACATATAAATAAGAAAGTTGAGACATACAAAGATTCTATTAAAGGGATGGAGGAGTTGAAACGAAAGGATACGGTTTTTTGGATCTCAATCAAAAGAGAATAGAAATAATCGCAGTATAATAAAACTTGCAGAACCTAGAACAAGCAATATTTGAAAATAAAAATAAAAAAGAGAATAGGATAATAATATACTTACCACATTCATAAAGCACATATTTCCAGTGTTTTCGAGGCCTCTAGGCTTAAACAGGGGATGAGTTTTCTTAAATGACCATTTGGTCAACATTTCTTTTAGAGAGACTTTTTTTTTGGTTTTAAGAGGAAAAGGTGTGGACTCTATCTTAGCTTGGGGGCTTATAGCAAGATCTGCTGGTTTTAATAAAGCAGCCCAACTCGAGGGAGCTTTTTTAGGCTCAGGAAGAGGCTTTTCGGCATCATTCCATTGATTTTGAGAATTCAGTGGAATGTATACAGGATATTTTGAGAACATCTGCTTTAGATCTTTATATTCTTTGATGATGGAGAGGTTGTCGAAAAAATACCTGAAATCGGAATCATCGTCCATTATTTTAAGAAACGGGCCCCCCTTAATTAGCAGAAGACAGCAAGAGAACTTTTTGTATTCAGACTACCTTGCCTGACTTTGCGACACCTTTAATAGCTCTGTCTTTTTCAAAGTAATAAGAATCTGATCATATATATTTTGCTATTGCGTGTCATTAGCATTCGATTGGCAAGCTAGGTGATTGTCCGTTTGTAGCAATTCCACTAAAATACTGACTAAATCTTCCAAAAAATATTTTTGAGGATATTATCCAATAATTTCGATATCAACTGATCTGCTGATTCGGTTTTGTCATTGGGCTGTATTTGAATGTTGCGGACGAGATTAATTAGCTCATTCTTTGGCTGGTCATTCAGCCAAATACTAAACAGCATTATCTGGTATTTGATACACTTATTCACAGCCCTATTTTTTTTAAATGGCTTTTATTGGTAAATAGTATTTTCAAAGACTGATTTTGCCTTTCGAAAGAATTTTTTTGTAAATTGGGATTTTATTGGTAAGCTGTCTACTTATAACTATTATCCTCTCTTGTTATGGTTATGGTTAGGGCAATAATGGTGTAAATAAGGTTGATGTCAACATTTGATTACAAATAGTCACAATAGTCCCTTGCATTTTACCAATAAAATGGCTAGAGTTAGAATCCACAAATATGTTCTCAATTTATTATTGATCTCTGGAAAGGCTCAAGAATGCTGCAGGGTTTTAGCATCGAAGGTTTGGGTTAGCATCCAGTTCGATTTTTAGTAAACCCCCATTCTGGGCTCTAGAAAAAAATTAGGCTTAGTTTTTATTGTATAATTTCCCACCACAAAAATTAAAGATGGCCGGCTGAGTCCGCTTCATAAAGTGAATTTAGTTGGTATTCCGAGGAAAGGCTTCAGCCTGACATTTTTTGAATTTACTCCTCTTGTCTTATTCAGTATTTGAAAACTTTATTTTTTTTTTCTCAAAAAAATCCTTTTTAATTTTATATATGGAAGATTCTTAAGTAGAGAAAAGACTGCTTTTCCAGAATTTAATCTAAATTTTATCAGATGTAGTTTTTTGGCTCAAAATATTGAAAAACTGCTTAAAATTGGAACCCAACAATAATTTTTATTGGCATATTATCAAGATACAACTGTTTTTTGCATTTAAATCGACTATTCTGCACTTTCGTTAAAACAGTCTGGATTGCTGTTAGGTGCAGAAGACCCCCTCAACGATTGTTGGTGAGCCTTTCAGGCCGCATTTTATTTTATTTGG
>LSSL01000915.1:0-20991 GCA_001953115.1 Smittium mucronatum
AAAAAAAAAAAAAAAAAAAAAAAACTGAAAATTAAATTTTAGAATTTCGAAACTGAAAAAATCAAATGTATTTATGCATCCGGATTCATCGAAAAAAAAAAAAATTCCTTTCTATATTTCAACAAGGAAAAAAAAAAATTATTGATTTTGGGAGAAAAGTATCCTTAAACCTAGGATGCGAACACTAAATATATACCACCTGCTCAAACAGTGTTAGTTTTGCATAGTGACATAAAATACCAGGTTTATTTTTTAATTCATAGCATAGCAAAATTATCTATAGTTAATAGAAATCTAAGCCTTATAAAAGATACCAAACTGAATAAATTTGGGATTCCCATTTTATTAATTTAAACACTATATATATAAATCACAGGAAACAAGCTTTGAGATACTCCTTACTAGCCCTTTTAAGGTTTATATCCACAGGATCTGCTTCGCCATAAACCAAACCAGTATCATTCGAATATATCCCAGAAACGATCTTTAAATTATAAATTCTATAGACTACTCCCTGCTATTTTGCTTATATGAATTAAATTTGCCGGGCATTATTTGTATCCTCGGCTTCAAAATGGTTAAAGGCAATTATCAGATTTTTTGGTTAGCAAAGGCGTTGGTGGTGTCAAAGACACAGAAAAAAATACGTTTCTTGTAGCTATTTGTTTAATATCAAAAAGATTACAGGATTTACTCATGTGCGTTGGTTTTTTTTCTGTGGAAGATCTGAACTGCTGGAATCAATCGACCGCTTGTTAAATCCGACCAATTCTTTGGGCAATTGTGATTCTTTATCTTGAAAATCAGTGGGGTTATCTTTAGAGACAATAGTGATGTTTTTATCCTTGTTATTCTGTGTAGCGTTCTGTTGTTGGTTAGGTAATAGAGGCCTTGGATTGTAATACTTTCCAAGACTGTTGAAAAAACTTTCTGGATCATTGGTCGGCGGGTTGTTTGGTGTTAGGTTACCATTATTCACCAATGCTGGATTATAATACATTCCGCTATTCGCACCCTCTTGGCGAGGAAGAAGGGCAACTCCATTTGAACCACTGGCTTTAGGCTGTGCTTGATTCGAGCCAGTCGGCGCTTTAGGATTTTTTGTTTCAGCTTGTTTTTTTTTAATTTGTTGTAAATTGGGATTGAGGGTTTGGGCTTGAGTTTGAGTTTGAGCTTGAGTTTGGGTCTGAGTTTGAGCCTGGGGTTGGGATTGAATATAATGTTGGTTTATTTGCATAGGTAAATTTGATTCCATGCCTAGAACCTCATTTCCCAAGTTATTGGGAATGCCAGAATTATTCGCGTTTGGCCCCAGCCCATAATCTGTCATAAAGTTATAGTTATCCAGTATCATATGGTTATCGTTGTTTCCAACATCCACCCCACCAACTAAATTAGGCAAAGATCCAGGAAACTGAAAGTCATGAAAGTCGGATGCCCCCATTAAATCATTTGGTCTCATAGCAATGTTTGGGTCAAACTGCGATTGGACCTTTTCGCCCAGATCAAGCCCTCTATCATTTGGATTTTTGGGAATATCATATCCCCAGTTGTAATTCTGGGTTCCTTCAGGTCCTGGTTGGCCTTGATATGAAGCAAATAAATTTGGGTCTACACCTGATAAAAGGTGATCGAGTCCATTAGGAGGAATCGGTCCCATAGCCTGTAAGCCAGCTTTGACTTGGTGAGGGTCGATTCCAGTCGAGTTGTTTAACATCCCTAGATCCTCAGTTTCCAACTTATTTTGATCAAAGTTCTGAATATTATTCGTCATTAAGTATCGTTTAAGATTTTCAAATTCTGTATTATTATCTCTAATATTAAAATCAAAACCAGCATGGGGATCTTGAATAGAAGAAGACTCCCCCCCACCCCCGATATTGACACTATTTGGGTTGGTCACAGATTCATGCATATTACTAAGAGATGGAATTACGACATTCTCTGGCGAGGCGAAATTTCCAGGCTGAGATAGATCAACTATAGCAGCTTTGTCGATATCTCCGGGGATAGTCGAGGGATTTTCAAAGGGCTTGGCTTGGTTTCCAGAAATTTTGGATAACATTTCTGAAAAATAGTTGAGGTTATTGAGATTTGAGCTCTTCTTAAAAGGGCTAGTGGGTATAGAGCCGGAAAGAGATGTAGGAACGGAACGAATGCCCCCAGAGTTGGATTTTATTTGGGGAATAATTTGTGAGTTATTCCGAGATGAATTATCCAACTGCTGAGTAAGAAGAGGCAGTGGATTACTAGAACCATCCAGCATAGAAAAGAGTCTTATGAAAATATCAAATTGCTCAGGAGTACAATTTGACAAAGCTGAAACTAAAGAATGGAGTTGATTATCATTAATTGTACTGGTGCTAGTTCCATTATTAGGAAAGTTATTAGACAACCCTTGAACATCACCATTTTTAGGGGAATATAGATTTCTATTATAAATTACATTAGGGCTACTCCAACCTAGAGATGTCTGTTTATTTAATTTTGGTGATCTTATTAATTGGGTTTTGCTTTTAGCATCATCAGTTTGGGCTTTTTGAGGTTTGGAACCAGATAAATTTGGATCTTTTAAGCGATTAGTACTAGTTGAAGTATCAGGACTATCTGGCTCCGTCAGTTTACTAAGAAGATCAATGTTTTGATCTAATAAGCTTGAGTGGTATTCAATATACTTTAAAGGATCTAAATTTTTCTCACCTGATAAAGATTCAAGGATATTTTTAGTGGTGTAAATATTAGAACTTGAATTATCCTTATCAGTTGAAATCTTTCCAGATTGTTCGGAGGAAGGAGACTGGACTAAATCATCAGGGTTTTTTAAGGAAATGGATTGAGGACTGGGCAATTGGACGATTGAAGATTTTATATCTAGCCCGGGATTACTGTATTCGCCCTCGCTATTCAGGAAATCTCTAAAGCTTCTGGAGGTGGGACTTAATGGTAGTTTTTCGTAAGAATTAATGTTACTATCTAGATCTCTGTTTAAAAACTTTTTTTCGTCTTCTTTATCAGTAAAAAAATGACAGTTTTCGTCGGCTGGGTCATCAGCGCCTTCGAAGAAAGTGTGCTTTGAAAAAATATTTGATGAGTTCTTATCTGACAAATCAAAATTCTTTTCAGGAGTTTTTGGGGCATATATCTTGTCAGAGTCTAAATAAAAATTATTGGAGATAAGAATTATATATCAGATTAAAAAAAATTGGGCTTAGATACACTGATACGACCTTTAAGATAAATGATAGCAAATGTTATATAATACCTTTAGAGCTAGTAGGGCTGCTAACTTCTGGGTAAAGAGATCCATTGAGCGGTGGTGAGGAACTTTCTTTTTTGTAGAAATCAGTTGACTTGTCAGCTAAAAGCAAATGACCCTTGTTGAATACATCATTCTTAGCTTTTTCATAAGTAAATACAGTGGCCAAGAACTTCATTATTTTTTCCATTCCATGTTGCTGTTTCATAGAACGGTTGGAGGTGGAGGCAGCTTCACTCCAAAGAACTCTATTCTCATTTTTAAGTTTTTTAATTTCACTGCTTATAGTCAATTGGTGACCTTTTATTACGTCTATCTCTTTTAATATCCTGTCTAATTTGAGAGAGAGACCACGATCTTTATCTGGCTTCATAGCAGATTTTATTGTAATCATTCTCTGGTTCTCAATGATTGGTTCGGTATATTCACCTTTAGAGTTTCGGGCTCTTGTATTTCTTGTAACATAGTGTAGCAAATCAGGCTGATTTTTTTGAAAGTAAGTGTTTGAGAATTCCCAACTTTCAGAGGAGGATTCATCGGCTATTAAGACACCTTGCTGAAGATGGGGAACTTTATGAAAGCCGTACATATTTAATTGTCTTACAAAACTGGATAAATTGCTGTGTTTGAAGTATTTAGGTAGAATCTCTTTAGCAAATTCTTCGTGCTTATATACTGAAATATAATTGCAAAATATAAATATAAAAATAATTGGGGAGGCTTCGAAATACATAGCACTATTAGGGGTATCTGAAAAAAAAAATAGCGAAACAACAGAGTTTAATAGAAAAATAATATCAACTTACCAAAAAAAGATTCGCCATTGTCCGACCAACGAATGTATTCATCTGTGGAGGGTTCTTCAACTAAGCTATGTGTAGAAAAACCAAAAGAGGAAAGAGGATTAAAATAGAGGGGTTAAATAGAAATGGGAAATAATTTTAAACAAAACAGCTAAATGAGAAGGGAAAAGTTGTATTTTAAAAATACCAGTATAATTTGTTTAGGAATCCAGTAACTCTAATCCTTTGATTGACATTAGATGTCTGGTCCATGGTTATTGTATGCTGTAGACGATGAGTAAAACACCGGCCTTTGTTTCAAATGTTGCTCGATGAGAATGCAACCAACACTCGATATTAATCCTGGAAATGAATTATTATTTTAAAATTTAAATGGATAGTGGGGAATAGGAAATATAACTGAATTCATTTAGAAAAGCCAAGCTTAATAAGTGCTAGAGCAATATTTTTTAAGCGTGTCTTAAGTAACCGACTCATGAGGCACACCTAGAGGCTTAGAATAATTCAAATACCCTTAATCTCCAGCTATTGTTCGGGTTTTTTTAACTAAAACCACCCAATAAAATCTTAGTATATTTCAATTATGAGAAACTTTTGGCATAAATGAAATTTTGGCTATTGGGGGGAAATCAATGCGTTTTAATTATAGAGGGATTTATCCAATACAACAGTTAACTCGTATCGAAACAATTCTTTTTCCGAAAGTAGTAATCACTGATATTTCGTAAAACAGTGAGCTATTTATTCTAATAGATCAGCTTTTTTTTATTTTTGCTTTTACGGATCGAAAATAAACGCTGGAATTATTTTTTTCCTTTTTTTTTTATGTTCCTGAATCGAGATTTGATTCGGAGACGGTATTTAAAATGGGTAGTAATTAGGATTTAGCTAATTAAAGCATATTGAAATGGTCGGTGGATTTATAAAAAAATGCTTATAGAAACCGAGATATCAAAAGGGAGAGATTCACGGTGTATAGATGTCTGGTGCTGCTATTTTCCAACCAAAAAATCAATATATTTAATAGGTTGAAGCGTCTTTAGTTGAATAGATGGAAAACTCCTTAAGCGAGAAAAAACTTTTTTTTACTTTTACGAATTTTCAGAGCAGACGCATCTTTATTAAATCTTTAACGTCTACTTAACTTGAGAACATGGCCAAAACACAATTTATAAATTTATTGAATAGCTAAATTTTGGAAATTTTTAAACACTGATTGTTATTGGAAGAGTAAAATAAAAATAACCAATAAAGATGCGTCTTTTAATACTCACCAACTAATGTATATTTTCAGTTTCTAACTGGGTATAAACAGAGGCTTAACCAATAATCTATACAAAAACAGAAAGCTTGGCCTTAAAAAGGATCTACAAATTATAAAAAAGAAAGTCAGGGGATCTCACTGGGAGAATTTTATTAATGTCAACAATAATTGAATCCTTTATTAACATCTCTTCAGGCAATATATGATTTTAAACATGATGGATTATCCTGAAGCTTCTTTTTTTTTTTTCAACTAAATCCATAGCAAGAGAAAAAAACAGTGGGATCAATGTGCACGTATGCCTAGATATTTATTGCCCACATCATATTTATTGATCTTTAAAAAGTTGACACATTTTTTAATGTTTTTTTTTGAGGATAATTTACCTGATAAAATAGTGGTCTTTGCCATCTTCATCTTACTTGCTTTCGTGGTGTAATTTTGATGCGTCTTTTATATAAGTTCTTAAATATAACTTTGTAACAAAAAAAAACGCAAATTCTTAGGCTAAATGAATGTGATCTTGAATGTTACGTTCTAATTTGTGACCAAACCATTTGGTCCCAAATCTAGTTTAGACCACTATCTGTCCCGTTCCAATAACAAGTGCCTGCCAGCAAAACTGTGAAAATTATTAATGTGTTCAGTAAAAATAACTCTTATTTGATAATCCTAAATTCAATATTTTCAGCTCTACTATGAGAATCTGATTAGAATCATGTCCGAACTCTTTCCAAGGGGGAGCAATGAAGAGCATCCAATTCTTCACTGGTTCTGAACTTACATAACTTTCTCGTTATTTTTTGATTGAAACACGAGCATTAGCAAATAAAAATCGACGAGCTATCACAAATACGATACCCATGCAATTTTGGGCCCTAAATCTCAAATCTATGAATGCTTTACGCGCTCCAATTCGCTATTGCTTTCCAAGAAGCTCTTTGATACCCTCATTATTTGTCCTATTAATGCCAGGATTGTTTAATCTATAATAAGATTAGCATAATTATTTATCGCGAAATAATAGTAATTTAGTCTTCCGAAACGAATCCTTGCCGAGCCAAAGGTACGAAAATGGTCTGCAGTTTGAGTTAAATTCAAACCTGAGGCTTATATTAAATCCCGGCTATGTATTTTCCATTGATTGTTTCTCAATATTGCTCGAATAAAAGCAAATAGGAGCTGCAACTAAATTTGCGTCCGAAAGGGATAAAAGGCTAGAGGGACTAACCTCTTCTGAAGATGGGTTTGAAAAATGTAATAAACTTTACCGCAACTCATTCGCTTCCAGTAAGAGCTAAACTCTTTGATTTGCTGAATTTTCAATAAACCCATTTACCAATTGCGAAATTTCGTCCAATTAATATCAATTTATCTTTGTGGAAATCAAAGCAAAATAAATATTGGCTATGAAAATGGCTTGGAATTGCCCATTAATGTCAAAATAGTTTAATAAAAATGAATGACTTCAAGAAATGATAAATTGATTTGGTATCATCAATTATCAAATATAAAACTCAGAATTTCACAAAAAGATTTTTCGTGAATTTGACTATAGAAGCTATTGATCCATTCGGGGCTCAAATTTATTTCTACTTGCAATTTACTACTAGGAAGCAACTTTGATTTGTGCAGATTGCAAGGGATAGCCATTAAAATAAACTTCCCACAAACAAATACAAGAAGCAACCAATCAACAATCTGATACTGGCATTAAAGCTCGATTTTGATATACAGGTAACGTTCGGTAGTCCGAACACTTTTTAGTCCGAACGCTTACTAATCTGAAATCCAATAATCCGAAAAAATTCGGGTTATCAAATGCATTTCTTTTTAGTAAAAAAATTTACTTTTTATTATGCAAATTTTATCTCAGTAGAAAACTGTAAATACAAAAAAGTTTATTAGATATTAAAATAATACCGAAAAGGATTAATAAATTACTTATTTTGATTTTTCGAATAATCCACATCTTCCCAAGAGCTTCATTGCAAATTACCATATATTAGCTATAAGTATTTCTAGGAAAGAAGTAGTAATTGTTCAAATATTATTTTTTTGTTAAGGACATTGAGGGAAAAACTTATCAATGGAATGTAGGCTAAAAAACAAAAAAATCGCAGCCTGAATAGACAATTGGGCCTTATCTTTTATCGCATTTTTTTGATACGTTTTATTTATGAATTATTTTTAAAATATGCTAACTGTGCAATATTAATCGCATGTGTTATCAGAATGCACCTATTAACTTTAGTTGGGGGTTTATCAAACTTCGGTATCAGATCGCATTTAAACTTTTTATTGAGAATCTTCCATTATTATAGATCATTCCTAATTACATTCTTTGCTTAAGAGTATTTTTGGGACTATTTTTAGAAGATTGTGTGCTTTTTGTTTAAAATTTAAAAGTTTTGAATGTTTATTTTTTAAATGAAAAGCTTCTTGTTTAGTTAATCACTCTTGGAAGCCAATTTTAAAAAAAAGCATTCTTAATACCAATAAAATGGCATATGTTTGATTATTAATTAACTTTTTTGGTGTTTATTATTGAACAAAAAATATGTGCGTATTAAAATTTTGTTTCGTATATCAGGTTGAGTCTGATTGTCCGAAAAAAATTGCATTTTTTTCTGTCGGATTACCAAATGTTGCCTGTAGTTTTAATTCAAACCACCGAAAATTTTTGTGATTTTGGTTTTTTAGAGACGGAATATCCAAGATTTAATGTTGATTTAAACTTATCCACCGAATCCAAATATGCATTGTATTTTCTAGTTTTACTAAGATTCGTACATTTCCATTACAAGAATATGCTAAATTATTTTATAAATAAAAATTATTTAAATTTCGGTACATATAGAATATCAACTCTATAATAGGTACACACAAATTTTTTTACGAATATTCCATAAAATTTAAATTACGAGTAGAGCTATTTATAGGTTATAAATTACTTTTTCTATGAATAAAAATAAAAATTTTCGAAGCGGGAATCTTTTTAAAAGAGATCTGATTTCAAGTGAAAAACAATATGGTTTCCTCTTATTTTTATCGAAATCATACATAGAGCGTGATAAATAATAAAATCAGCAACAATCAAGTAAAAATTCATTTAGTCGATTTTTTAGTTCTCAAAAAGATAAAAGATCTTTAACTTTTTAGAATTTTTTTTAAAAAAAAAAACACAAACTAATTTAAATTGTTAGTGCATTTTTTATCAGATCCATAAATGTAAAAAGATTATATCACTAAACTATGATAGACAAAACTATTTCTATACACGATACTAAATAGCTTAGAGTTTTCATGAGTCCAAGTGCAAAAATATCTATAATTATATTCGTCATTAATAACTAAATTCCCGTTTCCCACTATTTTCAATATCTATTCAAATAAATAAATATATATTATCTTTTTTTTAAAAAAAAAAACCTTGCAAATAATGAAAGCAGTTTTTGAAAGGGATTTTTTTTTATTTATAATCGAAACGAAAAAATATTGCTTTTTTTTGGAGAAGGGGAAAATTCTAATGATTTTTTCTTGAAATTTTTATTTATTTATTTTGGATAAGTGCTTTTTATTATTATTAGGTCAATTCCATGTTTGCAGTCAGACGGATCTCAGCATCTAACAGCTATTTGTAGGAAAGCCATGTCGATCAATCCCACGATTGTGTAGGAGCTTAATTTTATTAGTCCTGTCAGAAGTAGGTTCTGACTAGGAGCTCAGTAGATTCAATGAACTATTGTTCGTTGATAAAGAGCTTAATTCTTGATTGCATGTAGCATCAGTCATAAACCTACTTGAAGCAATGCCAGGGTGAGTCTTTCGGTTGGTAGATTGAACCCTTTTCCCGTAGGTACGCAGCCGGTAGTCTGGCAGAGGAGCTTATTGCATTTAGGATAATAGTCTTTTCTATACGACTTTTTCTTTTTTTTCATATTTTTTAGTATAGTTTTTAATGACATTATCTTACAATAAAATTCCGTGATACAAAAAAAAACAATTCCATGTTGGTTAATGTTTATAAATAAACCAATAAACGTTGATTTTCAAATCCAATTAAGCAATTTATAAAAAAAATCATTTTTTTACACCGTTCAAAGTATTGATTTTAGTTTTTTTTAATCGAATCTCACTTTTTTTTATATAAAAACGGGTTTTAATACAAATTTTTTAATGCATCCCCAAAAGCGAAAATAAAAAAAGATGTAATTTTGCTATTTTATCATTTTCTAAAGCCCATTTAATTTATATCGATATATTTTAATGAATCCAAAAAATTTATCATAAAAAATTCATGTGAGATAAAATATGAATTTTTTTTTTTCACTCTACACCCTTTCACTACCAAATTCAGAAAAGGTAAATTTCAATCGGGTACAGTGCATTTATATTCAAAAAAAGTGAAAATCAATTGGAAAAAATATCCATCAACTCCGAAATAAACTTATTCTTAGTTCATAATAATTGAATCTGAATTCGAATAAAGCGGCTTAAATTTCGTAACAAGTAATAAATGGTTTAAAAAAATTAAGAGTAAATTGATGACACAACTATTTGTAGTTTGAAGTTAAAATAATGTTGAAGAAATATTAAAAAAGCCAGTTAATATCAATGAATCGATTTTTTTGGGCATTAAAAATACTATGATATTGAAAAATAAGAATATTTTTATTTAGAAAATTAAATCGCATCAGATTTTTTTTATTATATTAATCGAGTTAATTTGAATAAAAATGAGATAATAAATTCTTTGTAAAGAAGATATTTGAAACTTCATAAATTTAACTTGTATTTTCTCTATTTATATTATAACAAACATAGTCTTTTTGTAAATGATATGAAAGAAAATAAATTCAAAAATCAAATAGTGTCGCTTTTAAATTATCAAGATACTGACACCTGATTATTCTCAAAAATCATATTATATGTACATGCATTTTATTCGCAAATTCTAATTTGCAATATTAAAAAAAATACACATAGCTGAACGTATAGGAGGTTATTTTTTTGTTTAATTTACAATTTATTAAAAAAATTATAGCAAAATAAATGAATTGTTTCGAATTTATACCTCAAGCAACTAATTACAATGAAAATTTCATGATTTAACATTTTAATAATAATTTTTTTAAATATCTTCTGCAAAATTTCAATTTTAGTGATATCTTTTTATAGATATCCAGTGTGATAAATAAGAAAAAAAACCATGAGTAATTACTTCTATGATCTAATATCCTGTTCTTATGTAAAAATTAATGTTTTGGAATTTAAAAAATTGCTAATATCAATTTTTTTTTTGATAATTATATAGTGACAGCTACTTTTTAAATGTATTTGGAATTTCAATTCAGAGATTGAATACACACACATATATATATGATGTTATACGATGATATCAAGCATCGTTATAACATGAATTTTCAAAAAATATTCTAATGAAAAAAACCAGCTAACTCTAATATTTATCCCATATTATTATTTGTCATAACAATAGTAAATAAGGCGAGATATGAGTTCTAATAAAACTGCATAGAATTTTCAAATAGGAAATTATAAAATTATAATTGCTTATTTTGGAATTTATTTTACTTTATTTTAATTCTTAATTTCTTTTATTGAATTTAAATATATTTTGTACAATAGAAATTTAATTTTTTTGAATTCAGTTTCATTATGTTCAATTTAGCATATTTTTTCCAAACTTATTTTCATTTTTTTGATCTCGGTCGTGAAAAAGGTGTATTATTTTTTTTACTTGAGAAATATCGACAGTATATCAAATAAATTAGATTTTAAATTGATTCGTCTTAAAAAAAAATTCTCCTATTTTTAAAGTTTTTTACACGATTATTTCCCTTAAATTATAAATTTTCCAGGGAAATTTTACAGAATTAACTTTTCAGCTTGAACTTAACATCTAAATAAACCAATATTTTTTTTACTAGAGTATGATTTATTTTTACAATATTTTTTGTCGTATTCAGGTTCAGCAAATAATCTTTTTATCAAAATATTCTGAATTAGATATTTTACATTTGAGAAAATTTATCGGTTTGATTTTTTAATAAAATGATGATCTTTATTTCAATTGGATCCGAATAAATTACTCCTTTGGTGTAAAAAAATTGGCAATTTATCCTTTTTTTTTATCAATGATTTTTACAAGAAAATTTATCATCGAAACAGAATGTTTTTTTTAACTTTGGGGTATTTATAAAAAAAAAATTAATTAATAAAATTAATTTTATTAGAATTAATATTTTTTAATTAATGTTCATTAATAATATGTTTGGATAGTTCAAATTATTTTGTTGGTTTTATATATAGATATATATGTGTGTTGCACGTAGATTCGATCCTTAAACGGTGATTTTTATCCCTACGTGGATTTGATATGAGTTAATTGATATTAATTTATTGTATAATATTAATTTATAAAACAAAAATTTAACTAATAGAGATGAAAATTAATAACTGTAATTTTTCATAATAACCTTTTTTTTTCTAGTCATATTAAAGGGTAACTTGATTTATCTCTGGTGAAATAGAAAAAAAATTATTATTATAAATTCGAATTAAATATTAAGGATTTATGACGATATTTTGAACAAAAATAAATCTGGAATGTGTTCTATATATTTTATGATATTAATTTATTTTAATTATTATTTTCTATTTTAAAAATGACAATTTATACGGCAGTAGGACTCATATTTGTTTTAAATACCGAGTAATCAAAAATTTCTCTCTATTATGATTTAATAGTCTATTAATAAAAAACAATATTAATAAATTTTGGAATAGAGCTAAATAACGTTCAAAATATTATGGATTTAAAATTTAAAAACAGAATTAATAGAATTTTTTTTTTGATTGCTTGAAAAATTAGTATATTCTATTAACACGAATAATTTTACACGCCTACTACTTTATTTTATTTTTTTGTTTTAAATTTAGTAAATTGTCAGAAAGTTCTATAGCTAAATTTCATATATTTTAAAAATGAAAGATTTGATCCAAAATTACCAAGCTTTTATGGTTTCATTTTTAAATTAAAATTTCTTTAATATATCTTATTTCACATTTATAGCACGATTAATAAAATAAAGTGCTCTTATTATAATAAAAAAAATTGCTAAACGAAAAAAAATAACACTAAAATGTATTATTTTTTACAAACTCCCGCTCTATAGTAAATTTATATGAGCTTATCATATATAATAAATGTATTTTTGAAATACAGCTTAGCTATTTCGCTTGAAAAATATATATCTATAGCTATAACAAATGATCATTTGTTAAAAATAAAAATAAAGTAGAAATATAAAGAAAATATTAAATAAAAGTTTCATAGTCAAGCTATCACAGAAAACACAATATCAAAAATTTAAATATTTTATTTTAATTTCAGAAAAGTAGTATTAGGTTTAAATTTTTTAACACTTTAATAATCGCTTAAATACAATTCTATGGTTATTTTTTTTTAAATTGTATTGATAGGGCTGTTATAAATGAAAATGATATTCAGTTAGCTCAGAAATTTTTAATTAATATACTAGATAATCGTTTATTTATTGAAAATATTTTAGATACAAGCTACTAGCTTTGTATAATTGATTTTTTCTTTTACCAGAAATAAATTAAATTCCACTTTAAAAAGATTAGGCACAAATAATTGGGTATAATGAAAATTTAAAGTGATTCATCGATACTTCTATTAATTAAATCTTGATTCAATCAATTAATAATATCCGATAGATTTCTCTATTCATTAACTCAGACCAAATCAGATTAAATCTATGTAGATATCAAAATCACCAGTTAGGGATCAAATCTAAATAGGTATCAAATAAGCATAGGAATATATTTTTTTTTGAAAATTGAAGATGTTTATAGGGGCGTTTAAAAAATAAATACAAGAGAAATTGGATTAAATTTACATATAATAAATTTATAAATATATATCTATATTTATAATCAAATTATTTTTTAAAAATAAAAAAAATTACTTGTGCACAAAAATAAGCAAAATAATTGATTTAGGTAAATATTGGTAAATTTTAAATGTAAGTATATGAAAAAATTTTGGTCTTGTAAATAATAAAGAAAGTATATAATTGAATAAATAAAACCTATAAATATTTAATATTGAAATACACTCTTTATCCATCAAAAAGCAGACTGAAGTACTGTATTTAAGAGGGTTTTAATGTATAAATGAAAAAAAATTGAATTTAAAAATAATTAAATCATCAATTATTTTTTAAAAAATTATATTTCATGGCATATAAATTTTTTTTGGAAGTATGTTATAATTTTTAATATTGATTTCTAAATATCTCAACTATCTGGGAAACATCAAAATTTTCCTAATTCCCACATTTTAATATTGCTTGAAGGATAGTCAATATAATTTATAAGAAAATTTAGATCAATAAAAAAATTTATTTATTTTTCATAACCAAAAACAGTTTTTATCACATTTTTTCTCTAATTTCTGTCTAAGTTTTACCAAAATAAATAAAAATCGATTAAATTTTGTTTAATTTAAAGCTTAAATTAATTTTGGATTTTAAATTAGCAATTCTGTTCATAATTAATTACTTTTATCTTTATGGATAGAGCTATATTCGATAATAATAATTAGCTCTTACCCACCCCAAAAAAACCTTTTAAAATTTTTAACTCTAATATTAAAATTAAGTGCATTCTTTTAAAAAAAAATAAGAAAAAAAACCAGATTATTGTAGTAATTTATCAACTATTATATTGCTATTTTACCTAGAAATAAAATAAAATAAAATTCTATTTTTACCCAATTTAAATTATTTTAAAATTATTTTGACTAATTTTTATTTTCGAAATGAAGAAAAAATATTATTTTTTTTGTATGAATACACATATTCAGGGTCTTATTATTAATTTTTTCTTTAAAAAAAAATTATTATTGCGAATATGAAAGTTTTGAACTGAAATATGCAAAAAAATCATTGATTATATAGCAGAATTAATATTGAGGAAATAAGATTCACAATCAGCCCAAAAAAAATTTAATACCAAAATTTATTTACTAGGCCCAAAAAATCAGAAATATCAGCTTAAATAAAAGATTTTTTACACAATTAAAACCAAATAAAAATCATTGGTTATTTATTTATTTTCTGGGCAATGATTGTAAATTTTCCGAAAAAACGTATTTTTTAAGGAAAAGGTTTTAGCTTTTATTAAAATGAATTTCACTGCTTGATTTATATAGAATTTATTAAAAAGCTTCCGATATAATTTTGTCTAAAAATCGGCCGATCTAATCTTGTAAAAAAATTATTTAGAAAAAATATTTATTTTCCGTCATAATCTCAAAAAATTTATATCATTTTTTTTTTAAAAAATTTTGATTATAAATTATTAAATAGAGAATTTAAAGACTTTATCATCTAAAAAATAGAAATAAAAAAAAATAATACATTCGTTGATTTTTTTTTATCGTGGAGTGTTATGGGAAGATATAATCAGTAAAAGCTACACCAAAAACTATATACAAATATATAAATTGGTGTATAAAATTTCAATAAGTAAAACGAAAAATTTTCTCCTGGCGGTCTAGCATCTTCTTAAATAGAGTTTTACGCTATCTAATCTTGTTTTTGTTATCGCTTATTGCTTCAAGTACAAAATTATGCCTAAAATTTTTAAAGGGTTTAAAAATTAAAAATTATGAAAATTTAAACATGAAAAATTTTAGGTTAAACTTCTGATTAACTGTAAAAATTTTATTGAAAAAATTCGCGTGAATAAGAAATTAAATTTTTTATGTTAATAATTAGATGTTTTATAAAGTTTTTCACTATTAACTTATAAAGATATGTTCTTTTTACCCATTTAAATGTCACATGCTTGCAAAAAATACATAAACCCAAGAATCTGTTTTATTTTTTTTAAAAACTTTTTAACGGCATAAATTTTTAATTTTTACGGAGTTTTATCTTAATATTAGTTTTGGCAATTTGCGAAAAATTTATATAAAAAATAAATGAAATTTCAAATATTTTTGTATAAATTTATAATAATTATATAAAATGAGAGATTTACCCTAAAATGAATAGACCATAAAAGCTCAAAAAATTTCACAGCGCGAATTTTAAATCTATATAATTTAGAAAAATAATTGACACAGAGATACAAAGGCATTTAAAAAAATTAATTATGATAATTTTTAGATCAAAAAAATTTAAATGGTACATTGCTTAATCCGCCCTAAATAAATTCAAAACAAGGGGAAACGAAAATTTTTTGTTAAAATTTATTCTAAAAATATTCAAGTTACAATTTCTTATAAATATTATCTTATCTGGGTAAATATATATTTTTGGAAATATAATAATCTCGCTAGATATATTGATAGATAAAAAAAATATAATCCTCTTGATATGGCTAAAAATTATTTTAAGCAAATGAAATCTAAATAGATATTTTTTCATTGTAAATTTATATCCATAAAAATGTTTTTAATAAAAAAAAGAGAGTTAATACAATTTTCTCGGGCCACAGAACCTTCGGTAACCAAATTAGAAAATTTAAATATGTCCCTTTTTTAACATATCTAAATTAAAATTTTCCATAAGAAAAAATTGAAAAAACAATGAAAAGTTCCATAGAAAAAAGATTTCTATTATTAAATATATTAATCTAAATTTTCAATCGAATTGTATAATATATGATTATTCACTTATAAAAAAAGAAATTCCTTTATTAAAATTCTGTGTGAAATTTAAAAGTACGAATTTATAAAAAAAGATTCAAAATTTCTGGAATAAGGTGTTTTATAATACATTTATTCCAAAAATATGGCCAGATTTTTTCTTTACCATGGAATTTTATTGTAAAATAACTCTAATACAAAATATGCTAAAAAAATATTATATATATATATATATGTAAAGAATAGCCACAATAGGTTACTCTGCAGGGATAGCGGCTGAGCTCAGTGGAAAAGAGGTGCAATATACCAACTGAAAGATCCTCCTGGAATCGATTCAAGCAGTATGAAATACCGAGGTAACATGCGATCATTAATTAAGCTATCTTTTAACATAAAGTGTTTAATTGAAGCTGTAGAGCTCCTATCCAGAGCCTAATTATAACGGGATTAATAAGATTAGGTTCTTAACCAAACTAGGTCTTTTTCGACATGGAATTCGTACAAATAGCTTTCAAAAGCTGATATATGTCTGAATGACTAAAAATGAACCCTTTTTACTAGAAAATGTCTCATAATGTACTAAAATATCAGTTAAACCAGCTTCAATATGAACCTCCTCTTCAATCGCTGTCCTCCAAATCGCTATGCACAGTCTCCACTACTAAAATTAAAGAATAGTACAAGAAACTGAGGAATTTTAGTATAATTTACTTCGAAAAGTACAATTATTCAAGTACCTTAACCACAACAATATAATTCACTCTTAAATGAGGAATTTTCAGATTGATCAAATCTATATTAACATTTTTTGAGCTTGGGTATTATTTCGTAATCGCTTTCCTATTTAGAAGAGCTAATCTATATATAAATAACAAAAAAAATAATTCCTCTTTGAAAATATTGAGAAATTTAAAATTTAAAAACTAAAATTTTATTCGTGGATTTTTTTAGTGAAAAAATCCTAAGCAGGCGTAATTTATTAAAATTTATTAAATTTAATATTTAAAAATAATACGATAATAACTTCTAAATAAATTTTGAGTCATATAATTAATTTCAAATGAGATTCTCCATTAACATTTCGATTTAGGTTTGGAATCTTAAAATTATGGATGAGAAAATTTCATATTAAAAAACTACATGAAGATAAAAAATTCATGGAATTATATCATCTTTCTTATGGCTCTAAATTTAAAGGGATTAATAATTAATTTTCCTAACTAAAAAGCTTGAAAGCCAAGATTTACCTTTATGCTAAAAATCATAAGCATAAGAAATTTGGAAAAAATTTTTAAAATCGATAGTTCTGAAAAACCACTTATTTAGGACACACAAAAATGTCAATTTATTAAATTTTCTAGATATTTTTTATATGGGGTCTATTTTACTCCTAATTTCTGTGATATTTACGAAATGATTTTTTTAACCCGCGCAAAAATGGTTTAAGAAGACACTTCAGTATCTTGGATAGCTTATACTCATTTAAAAGATTCTCTTGGTGCAAATAGTAAATATCCATTTTGGGAAAATTTCAAATTTTTTTATATCTGCAGTTTCTCAATACACTGGGTAATTTAATCTAATACGAGAATTTTATTTTAAATAAGAGTTGAAGCATCTTTATTGAGTAAGATAATAAGGAAGTGAATTTCATCCATTTTTCTTTCAAAAAAAGGAATTTATCAAGTTGATAAACCGAGAATTTCTCTCAACCATATATGTTTAAAATAATGATAAATTTAGACTGTATTAAAAGTAGTCATGGGTAAAACTAACATTTTACATGAAAATAGAAAATTATAAACGAAATATGCTCTCATACACAAAAAGCATTGAATCTATTGAATAAAGATTTAAATAAGAATAAAAATCAGTATTTAATGTTTATTTGACCATTGCTTTTTATAGATAAAAAAATATGGCCTCAAAAATAATCCACCATATAATTATCTTGAAAAAGCGTTAAATAAAAAGAGTGTTATGTTTTGTGTATGAATAATAAGTATTTTTGAAGTTTTATTTACCAAAATAATTTGTTTTGTAAAAAAGTAGTTTTACGTATAAATACTTTTAGCCTTTAGATTTTAACATAAAATAGAAAAAATCGCACTGCTTTTTTGTTTATATCTTAATGTGTATTAAAAAATAAGTAGAAAAAATATCAATATTTCAGAAATTTTTTTAAAAGAAAAATATTAAAAGAATTAATTGAATAAAAATATCCAAGCCACTTAGTTGAAAAAGTTTAATTTAATTAATGAAAAGTCACATATTTTACTATTTTCAGCTATCGGATTTAAACTTCATCTACTATTTCCTTTTAATCAATAATAAAAAATTCAGGGTTTTTAATATTTAATATTATTTTTTTATACTCAGCAAAAATATTTTTTTAATTTTAACAGGTGAGCAATAAAATTATATATTTATTTTTGTTAAATTGAAATTCCAAAATATTGTTTTATGTATTAGGCGGTATTATTTTTTTGAAGATATCTAAAATTAATCATATTAAATATAATAGCCCTCACCTCATAGTAAAGATTTCTCAATGAATAAAATTATATCTGTCGCATTTTTATTGTTAATTTTGATTTTTTTGCTTATTTTTAACGCTTTAGTTGTATCACAGCTTGTATTTCTAGAAAAAAAAAAGATATCTATTAAAAGTAATCAAAATCCCTTAGATAAATTTGAATGAAAATAGGATAATTATTTTAAAGGTGAAATTATTAATTTTTTTTCTTTTTTTTATAAACTTAGTTTAGTAGAAAGGTGAAAAATTCATATTTTAGGGTAGTTGGACTTGCCTAGAATGATAAAAAAAAATTATTTTAGAAAAACAACCAATATCTATTTAATAAATTTATAAAATTTTCATTCAGCGATTTATTTGGTTTTTTTTCTTTAATTTTAATGCGAAAAAAATTCTATTAAAAAAGAACCACTTAATCGATTTTAAATCTTTATCACCTCTATTAATTTATCTGAAATTATAAAAAAAATTTAATACCAGTCTTCATAATAAAATCAAATTGTTGGTTGGTATACTAATCTCTTTAATAATTAATAATTAATAATTAATAACTTATAATATATTTTATTTTTAAACATTGCTTTGTAGTTATGTTATCTATAAAAAAATTATCGGGTTCTTGTTTAAAATTTATTACAAAAAAACGAAATACAATAATTTTTTTCTTATCTATACAAAATGAATTTTTTATCAAGAATTTAAAATTTTTGCATAGATTTTAACTTATTTTCACTTTTATTATTATTTTATTCTAAAAAATAAAAAATAATGTGTATTGAAAACGAAAGGTGATTTTTATTTATATAATTTTTAATGGAATAAGCGATTTTTTAAAATAAACAAATTTTGAATTTACAATATTCTTTATTCAAGCTAATACATATGTATATATAAAGTTGTGATATTCGAAGCCTATAGAACATCGAATAAATAAAATATAATATTAAAAAGAAAAATAACCAAGGATATTTTTCAAAAATTAGAATTATTTTTAGAAATTCCATATAAGCGTCATGATATTCATATTCAAGTAAATAAAACGTATATTTATCAAATATAAAAAGTCAAATGGGTGATTTTTTTTAAATTATCAAATACAAAAAAATGAAATGAAAAATAACTTAATCCAGTTTTATTAAACCTTAATAAGGGTTTTTTCAGAATTTCAGTATTATAATTTCAATATTTTTTGTAAAAAGTAGTTAAATTAAATATATCCAAATAATTTTAATAAAAAAATATTAAATTTTTGGTTTATAATTAGAAATAAAATGTTTTTTTCCATAATAAATGTATTAATTATAGTAAATATAGATTAACAGGTGATAAATTGAAAATATATATAACATATAATTGTGATCACAAATTTAGTCAAAAAATCACATTATTATAAATTAAACTATATATTGGTGGATATAATTTTCCTTTATTGTATTATTAAAAAAAAGGATAGAACTATATTTATACAAAAATAACCCAAATTTATAAATTATTTGCGAAATATTTATCCATTCATTATTTATGTTATTAAATAAATATATTTGTGAAGGTTGATTTAAATATATTTATACTTATAATAAAACATATGTATTTCTTTATTAAATTTTTTTAATTTGGCTAATATTTAATTAATTTTTCTTCATAATATTACCTGAAGCTTTTTTAAAATACTAATTGATTAATTTCGTTTAAAAAAATATAAAGTAAGATAAAAATAAACTTTATATAAATATTTTAAAAATTTTCAATTCGATAAAAATTAACAATTTAAAAATGGGTAAGATTTCTTATATTAAAAAATATATATACTAATAATTAGCAGAAAATTTTTTGTTTTTGATTTTTTTTAGATAATAATGTGTACTAAGATGTTTATAAATATTTTATTTTTACAAATATATGATGATTAATTTCATTTTGGAAGAGAAAAAAATTCCTTTGATTTTAAAATATAAAACGATTTTTAACTAATTTTTCGATAGAAATAAAATTTTTGCTTATTATATAAAATTATTCAATGAATAAAGTGAAAAATATTTTCAAAATAAAATTAGAACAAGAAATTTGGAAATTGTTAAAATATATATATACTATTAAACAGAAAATATAATTTTTATATACAAAAAAACTTGGTTTTTATGATAATTAGAATATATTCTTATATTTAAATATGAAAGCATATAAATTAATTTAAAAATATATTAAAATAAAATGAAAGAAATCCAATAACACGAGCTAAAATAAAAGCCTAAAAAGCATAAAAAATAAAAAATCCCTAAATGTTATTATAATAAATGCATCTTTTTATAAAATTTTGATCAAAAAATTTAAATAATAAAGGGTTTTTAAAAAAAGAAATGTGTATTTTTATATACAAATTTAAAAGACATTTAAAACATCAAAAAAAAAAAAAAAAAAAAAAAAAAA
>LSSL01000915.1:21385-34604 GCA_001953115.1 Smittium mucronatum
AAAAAAAAAAAAAAAAAAAAAAGAAAAAAAAGTAAATTTTGATGAATTTTCAGCCCTAAAAACACATTTAATAAGCAATAATCGCAACGAGTTTATTTATTTGGATTTTTTCCCCTTCAAATAAACTTCAACATAAAATAAATATGCTCTATTAATTAATAAGATACAGTGGTAATACACTTAGAATAATGATATATAAAATTTCTGAAAATTTTCCTGGTATATTTTTTACAAATGGACCATTTTTGATGAATTGAGAAGATAATAATAAATATATTTATTCAAGTAAATAAATATGTATCAAATTCCTATTTTTTTTGAAAATAAAATCTAAAATCTGTAAATAATCATTTTATTTAAATATTTTAACATGTTAATATTACGTTTTTTATTTGAAATAGTCTTCATTATTTATAAAAAGAAAAAAAAAACTAATATTATCATATAAATACAAAAAAAAATATTCAAAATAAATGTACTTTTTTCATCAAATATATTCACGTATCAATAATATCAATAGTCATACACGTATATTGTAATGAATCTTTTTTTGAAAACAAGATTTTTTAATTGTGATTATTTCAAAATAAATATGCGAAAGAATACTTAAAAAAGCAACAAATAAAAAAGGGGGTTTAAAAAAATTTAAAAAATATTGATAGTAAAAATAAGTGATGTGTGAAAAATATCGTGCTATGACGTCTACTGCTTAAAATAAATAATAATAATTGGTGAATATCTTGATGTAAAGGCGGATGGTGTGAATAGTTTTTTGATCTTAATGCTCCATAAATCTCTTAAATTAATATTAAATTGCCATAATAATTTCATCAAATAAATTAAATAAATTTTCACCCTATTAGAAATAAAAATTAAATTAGGGAATTCAAAAAAACTTTATATTAAAATGGCTATTTTAATAAGTTTATTATAAATATTTTTTTAATCGTTTATATTAAATTGAATTTTATCGAATTTGATTGTTAAGATGATAATTATTCGAAAAAAATACTCTATTTATATTAAATATACCAGGTATTTTTTTGAAAGAATTTATTAATAATTTTAAGCATAAAAAATTAATATCATTAATTTTAAATATAATAAGTAGTTAATATTAATCATTTTATTTAAAAAAAACGATTTATCTTATATTTATGTAACTATATATTGAATCCAGTGAAAGTTATTTTTATTTTTTGGACAATAAACTATTATAAATATTGAAAAAAACTTACTAATAAAATACCAAAAAAAACAATTAAGCTTAAAAAAAGTGAAGGAAATAATCAAATTATATTAAAAATAACTCTTAATGTATTTAAATAAAGCTTTATTTGGTATTAAATATATTATCTCAACATTAAAAGGCTTAAAAGTAAAAAATTTATTTATTTATTATGTTATATGTTTTTTATAAAACAATCTGGAAAAATATCTGCAAAGATAGTCTATAGTTATTTAACAAACAAAATAAACTATATATATAGATTTAGAGTGGAGCTTTTAAGAATCGAAAAAATCATCAAGTATTTATATGTAATTTACTTACTAAAAAGATTATAAAAAAAAAATTTTATTCTGAAAAAATGTAAAGGAATTTGTAAATGAGCTTATTTCATATTTTAAAAAATATTAAATACAAAAAAAAATTATTTGAAAAAAAAACCCGAATTATACTAAATTTTTTACATTTTAATATAATATAGGTCTAATCACAAAAATGATCATTTTTTTGGAAATATTTAAAAAAATGATCAGGTTGTTGAAAATACTTGCAAAAATGATCAAATAATCAAAAAAATTCTGAATTCGGATAATAAATCAACGAGATTTTTTTTAACAAAAAATATTGACTCTTATGAAATTCAAAAAAAAATCTGATTTTTATCAGATATAAAATCTATAACCTGTTATTTTTTTACTTTGGAATTATAGTTACATTTCTAGTTTTTAGAGCTTTGATTTAAAGCTTTAAGGCATGTAAATAAAAAAAAATCAGCATTGAAAACGAATCTAAAAAATTAATAAATTCCAAAAAAAAATTCGTTTCTACCCTTGCAATTACAACATTAGGGATCAATGAAAACGAGGGAAAATATTATAGTTAAATACTCAAAATTTAATCCCCCATCCCCCATCCTTCATTTCCTACCCCCACACCCACCACCAGTAATTTTTGAAAATATTTTTAGTTTTTCTATAAAATAAATTCAATTTAGAAACTTTCTGATTATATAAAACTTAGCCCCATTAATTATTTTTATATTGAATTTTTTTAAAAAGAACGCTCAGCAGTAGAATTTGACTTTTTCAAATCGCGATACGATAATTAGAAAACCAGAATCAATAATTGGATCAAAAGAATAAACTTTGCATTCAAAGTTTTTGTTTTTTGTTTTAGTTCTATAATACGGTGCCTGTAGAAAAAGTTCTCGGTAAAAAAATTGAGAGAAATATTTAATCAAAATATTGAGATAAAATTATTTGATTTAAGTTAATAAAAAAAAATATAGACTTCCATATAATTAATAAAAACTTTAAACCCGATAAAGATTCTACTTTAAAGTCGTAGAAAGTATATAAGGATAAATTGAAACAGGTGATTAGACTTAAAATAGCCATTCTATAATCATAAGACGTAAAATAATGGTTTTGGTGACTTTTTTTATTATTATTTAAAATATAAGACATATTTTTACGATACTGACGAAAAAATGATGAATTTGTTGTTTAATATGATCAGATCCTTTATAAAGAAGGCTTTATGTTTTTATTACAGAAATTTTAAGCGTAACTAAGTCGGGTTTTCGGTCTTAATACCAACAAATTTCAAATATTTGGCTTTTTTTCATCTTAAAAATTTTAAAAATGAATTTTGATAGTATTAATATATATAATTTTTTTAAAAAAAATCCGCAGTAAATAAATAATAACTTAAAATTAAGCCTGCAGGTTTAGTTGTAATATTGAGTGAAAATTAATCCTATTCATTTAATGATAATATAACTATATAAAAGTATATTTTTGAATTTTATTTTATTCTTTTCTAGATTTACCCCTTTTTACATCTTACTCTTCAAACACTTTTTATTTATCTGAAAATAAGGCATTTTTTTTTCATATAGTGAGACTTATTTAAAAATGAAGGCATAATACAGCTATAATTTTAATATAATTTTATTATCTAACGTTTATAAAAAAAATGAAATTGCTTTCATTAGTGTATATTTATAAATATATTAAATTAATATTCATTCTATGTTTTAAAAATAATGTAGATTTACAAAAAAGCAAAAAAGGGATTTTATGATCATCAATAAAGGAATCATAGCAACAACCAACCAATAGTGATTAAAACCTTCAATTAAAAAATAAAAAACAACTGAATGCCTTTAAAACTCAAACAATCCGTTTTAAATGTGTCGAAGATTCGTTAAAGCCATTTTTTTCAAAATAAAAGTGGTTTGTTTAATAAAAAAATCACCCATTTATAGATCGAACCACGATGGCTTTAATTTTATTTCCAAAAATAATGATTTTGATTAGTTATGTATTGCACTAATAAGCTTTTAATACATTAAAAATTACTTGAATTTAGCTGTTATTAATAAATAGCCCTATCTATAAATTAAAATCCCCTTCATTTATTAATAGGAGATTTAAATTAAACATTAGAGAAATTATCGTAATGGAGTACTATTAATGATGTCGCCCAATATTAAAATTTTTTTTTCTAGTCTTTTCGATAAAACTCAAGGAACAAAAAAAAGAATTTTACCTATTTGTGAATAAAATTCATATTAATATATCACTTGTTTATAATTTAATAAAAATAATTTATCTTTATTGGTTGCTGGAGATAAAATATAACTCGATCAAAATGTTTAAATGGTACAAAATTATTATTTTACCTTAATCAAATATAAATAACTCTTCTAAATCTTGTTGAAAAGTTTTATTTCGAAATAGAAATGAGGTTTTCAAAATATGTGATTTTTTTCTTAAGTTTTTTTTTTTATTTTGCTAGAATGGTTTCTAATTTTCAAAAAAAGTTCTTAAACTGGGGATTTCGTTAAATAATGTGATTTTTTTTCCTTTTTAAAAAATTGGATAAAATTCCATTTAATCTTTAAATAAAAAATAATATTATATAAGTAGTAGATTCTTTTTAATAGCAGAAGCTTATCTATTAAATTTTTCTACTTTTTTAATATAGAAAAAGTGTGCTAATAAGGAACAAAGTTATCGAGAAATAAAATTATTAATTCAATGAAAAAGCTCCTTATTTTATAAATTCATAAAAATCATTAGGGCTAGTATGTTTACTCTCTTTTGTTATTTTGAAGATGTTATAAATTGCTATTAAAATATGATTAAAACTAAAAAAAAAGGTTGATATTAATAAGATTTTCAAACATTCTAATCCAATATTTTTATTTTATTTTAACAATAGGGGATGTTTTTAAAATTTATCTCAAGATTATCAAATAAGCTATACATTAGTAACATTAATTTTATCAAATTAAATAAGTTATAAAATGTTAATTGAAAATATCTGCTCTCTAGGAGTTTCTTCTATAAAAACTCTCGATTCCACCAAATTTTAATGGGTTTATTAATACATCAATTGAAGTAATTGTCTAATGGCCATAATAAGCTTTTTTTTAATTAATGAGAGGTTTTATTAACTAATTCAAGTAAATTTTAAAAAAATTATATTCATTAACAAATTGATAATGCATTTATATATATAATGAGGATTTTTTGAAGGTTGAATTTCATTTCTTTAAAGAACACATATTAATTAATCAATCAAATAAGATATTATAAAATAGGGGTTTTTATTTTTTATAAAATTTTTTTTTAACTAATAACGCGTGTATAAAAAAAACTGGGGATTAAAAATTTGACACTTTGCATTTTTTAAAATTTTCTTTCCAAATCTTTAATGTGTTATTAAAATAACTATCTATAATTCGTTTGTAAATAACGAATAGCAAATTTAATTTGAGGGTATAAATTACAAAAAAAACAATGATTTTAGAATGATTTTATAAATGGAAAATAGCTAATTGATATCAGAAATAATTTTAAGTAATAAATATATTTTTATTTTTAAAACTTTTCACTTTTAGAGCTTAATGTAAAAAATAATATCAAGCTTCAATAAGTAAAGACGCTATACCTTTGATTAGCATAAATAATTGTGTTGATTCAAGATTATGTATAAAAAATGCGGATATAAAAAATAAAAAATAGTACATTGTTGGATCTAAAAAAAGGTGAAAAAAAAAGCTTTATTTGATTGGATAAAATTTTAAATGGGATTTTTTATTTAAAAAATTGGCGGTTTTTTGAAAAAATGGTAGTATTTAGTATCAATTTTTAACATTAAGAAAATTATTTAGGTATTTCAAAATAACTATCTGCATTTTTTTAATGTTCGAATTAAAAAGATTTTCATGAGATCGTAAATTTATTCGGCAAAAAGATTAGAAATTCAAGATTTATTTATTTTGGGAACTGAAATTATCCGATTACTAATAAATTAAATAATAGCTGGGTAGAAATTTTTTTTTGGGGGGGGGAGGCTATCAGTAAATAAAAGGGGTTGTTTTTTTTAATTGATTGATTTTATCAGTATAGGTGTGTGTTTAAGATAATTCCTCTAATTCAGCATTTATCCATTTAAGTCCGCATTTCAAACAAGTTCTCAAAAAATTTTGTGTTCAAGGAAATATAACTTAATAAAATTAAAGCCATACTCTATACTCAACTTTAGAATTGTTAATTATTGAATTTTTGTTGGTATATATCAATTTTACTAGCGAATAGATTAACGCGAATCAGCTTTTTTAAAAAAATCCATAACCCTTGTATTTTAGTCCAATAAAATTTCAGATAACCCAAATATATGATGCTTTTTAATCATTAATAACACATAAAAAATAATAGAAATGTTCAAAATGGGCCATTTATATTTTGTTAATAGCGATCAAAATATAAGCCATGTAATTATCTATTACAGGATATGAGGGTAGAGATATTTTTTAATAGCGGTTTAAACTTTATAAATGCGAATAAAATGTTACTTACTGGTTTTTAGGGGCTTTTTATTATCATTTTGATGACTAAGTGCATATTATAATAAATAAAATAATTCAAATTTCTACTATCGCTCATGTTAAGCTAAGAATAAATGCTTATATGTAAAATTGTGTAAAGATGTTTATATTGAGAAACATTATCAAAATCTGTTTAATGTAGTTAAATTTTAAAAAAATCGGGGTTTTAAATTGAAAACCAGAAATTATAGATCGAGTATTGAATAAATAGTGTGAATTTCAGGTTTTTTAGCTAATAATATACTATTTAAGTAATAAGATGTAAATAATTATACCATTAAAATATGCTATTATATTATAATAAAGTAAAGTAAATACCAAATATTAGTAGCTATACTAAGATAAAAACCAAGCTTAAGACTTCTTTCAATTTTATAAAAAATTACAGTGGGGCTGTTTGAAAAAAAAATATTTGAATTAAGCTGTTTGTAAAAAATCTTTTTGAGGACAACTTTCATAGATATAAAAATAAAGATACATTTTTAAATTGGAAAATTTTCAGTAAAAACAATTCTCCAAGTTTTTTTCTTAGCTTTTTTAAAAGGTATCACATCTTCTGGTTTAATTATTTTTCTTACTTATTCCAGATGATAGATACAGCTTTTATAAGCGTTTTAGGTTCTTTTGTTTTTGTGTGACTCCAAATCTCTAAATTTATCCATTAAATTTATTAATTAGCATAAATACTTTTCAAAGATATCAGGCGATAACACAACTTCTGGGAATTTTTCCGATTAATTTTCTGAAATTCGAATATATTTTCGTATTCATCAATTTTTTCTACTATATTACTTACAATCAAATTTATATACCCACAGCTTTTTATAGTTTCTGGAAAAAAAAATCCGATAACTCATTCTCAATATAATATGATGGAACCAGATTCTCTATACCAGTTAGACTAGTACAGACCCTTGATCCTAAACTGGTTTTTTGCAGCTAAATACGAGGCAACTCTAAGCGCAATATTAATAGCACACTCTTCACCCTCACCCAGAAGAGAACTTAGGGCAGGTATTACTCCTTTACTCCACCTATCCGCAATTTACCCAATTTTGCCTGTAATTACAACAATAAGTGTTTGTACAGCCCAAAATTTAGGAATAATATTCGAGAATCTTACCTAGGGGTTGGGACCGGAACTTGACTAAAGTTACAGTAAAGAAGATACAAGATCTTCCTTAACCGGTTCTCCAAAAAAATCTACCGATGATTATAAGTCTTCAATTAACTCAATTGCTTCAATAGAGATCAAAATCAAAAGATTGTTACCTCCATCATCCTCTGTTTCTCGCCAAGCGTCAATATCCGGGTAAAATCCATAAAAATAAGCACCGGACTCGACCAACTCATGGATGCGCATAACCATTCCAATAGCACTATAAAAGCTGATTCATTCGCTAAGCAAAAAAAAAAACCTAACTAAACTATAAAAAGGACTAACTGGTAATGATCCCAGTCCACTAAGGTAATAAAATAAAATTTAAGTAAATAAACAAACACCGGTAAAAAAAACCGAACAATATAAAAATAATTTTATTCAAAACTAAAAAAAAACTAGCTATAATATACTATAATGCTAACTATAAAGCAACTAAAAACAGTTTTAAAGAGCTCTAAGACTTTCATACCATAAAGGGGACGTAGCTTCACATAGGACGAAAATGTTCGTCCTAACTCTTTAAATAAAAGTATTGTTTTATGCAACCCCGTTTGATATTAATCAATTTTTAAGCAAATTATTATACTCGCTAATCCATTATTTGAAGATATTTGATTTAAAAGTTATACTATTGTGATGATTCTCAAAGCTTATAAGGTCGGATTATTTAGTTATTTCAGAAAATTAAAAACGATTGGTTATTGTAGATTTACTTATAGAATCTCAAGATTCTTTCGAATAATAATCTTAATCCAAAATATGAGCAAGCTTTCCAAATACAAAACCAACAGAACATTTTCTATCATTTTACCTAATAATTTCTAAATCAGTATTTTTTTTTAGGAAAGTAGAATTATTCTAGAGTATTTTAGGTTAAAACGAATTTATAGTTTTTAAAAAGCGGATATTAATCCAATAACCATGATCTTTTTTTCATTTTGCCAAATTTGATGAAAAAATATAAATTAATTTCATGTCCAAAAAAATGATTTTGAGTGACCTGGAGCAAAATCTAGAAACGGAAGAAAATTCTATTTGGTATTTTTACAGGGATGAGTTTTGAAAACTTCATTAATATTTTTTTAGATATTATATGATCTATCAAAGATTCATTCTGACAGTAATGAAAATTTCAAAATTACTGCCAACTTTACAGGCGGGGGTCTCGTATTTTTTGAGCATTTTTAAGGTAAATTTTGGAGTACCAGTATATTTATTTCAAAAAACTAATTTTATTCTGTTTTTTAATTATTATTTTTTCCCCTCTCACCGTTGAAGACTTTTCACCTCGATGAAATATTTTATATTGAGGAGTCAATCTATAAAACAAGCCTGATTTTTCCATGTTGTAAATTTATTCGGAATCTTAGTCCTTTATTTTTAGATTGATATCATGTAATACCTTTAAATAGCTCTCATATTTTTTAAAAATTTCATAATATTACCAAAAATAATGTGTGCTTTTTAACCCAAAGGGCTTACGAAACTCCCTATACCAACTTTCAGACTGAGAAAAAAGCCCTTATTGTGATTTTACCCGGCTTTATTTGTATAAAGAAATTAATCAGTGCATAAATTATCAGGATTATTTAATTTCACAATTTTTTCTTAAATAAATTTCGCTTTTTCTATTATTATTTCATAAGGAAGAGTAAATTTCTGTTTCCGCGAACTAAATATTCACTTTTTCAGTTTATCTTTAACTTATGGTCATTAAGGGGTTGAAACTAAATGCTTTTTAACTTCAAGCTTCGAATTTAAATCCATAGATCTCTTTTTGATCCCTTATACGTTACTTAATATATTTTTAACAATTTTTAACAGCTTTTTCATCAAAATTGTTCATTTTCACTATTTCTCTTTGTGATAAACTTTTTTTCTCGAGAAATTCTAATATTTCTAATTTATTGGTATCTTTTGACCTCAACACACATACTTTCCTCCCTCTTAAACCATTTCCCTTTAATTTTGGATAAATTAATGAAAAAATTTCCTCAAAACTAAAATAAATCTAAATAATTCAATTTATTGAAGTATAAGAATTTTACTATTTATAAAAAAATTGATTTTAGTTTACTAATGCCCAATAGAATTATTTATTCTTAGTTTTTAAATCTTAAATCCGATTCTGATTAAGATTTTGTTCCCAAGAAATAAAAATATGTACAGACCGATAATTTCAAGCATTATTGGTGGAAAAGAATATTTCCATAAAATATAAAGCTATATGAATATTTTTTCGAACAATGGCACCGGGTTAAAAAATATGTAAAAGAATACAAGAAATAAAATGATTATTTTTTGGCAATAATTGAGTTGTTTAAAATTTAAAAAATATTTTTATTCGTTCGAGCTAAGTCCCCAAAACATGTAGGTTCGAAATTTGAATTTATTGTTTAAAATGTGTAATTAAGCAAAATTCTAACGAATGGCCTCAATGAATTTTTTATTTTTGTATATTTAAAACCCTTCCTTCCTCTTCCGACCTTTCTAAACTAAATAAATTGTAACAAAATCATCTAAAAACCATATTAAATTCCAAAAAAAAATAAAGCATTATTTTTGCAAAATATTTTTTATTTTATAAGATGTATTCAATCATTTACTACTAATTCCATACATCTAAGGTAAATTTCCTCAGCGATTTTTAAATTAAATCTGAGTATAAAGTCAAATTAATACATGGATCCCAAACTGAGACAATTTTTTATTGACTATAAAAAATTAGATGGGAATATTCCATATCTGGAAACAGAAAAATGCTAGGATGACTATTTCTCAAATTTATTATTTTTCAGGTTTTTCTAAAAAGTTTCATCTATTGAAATTAATTTTCCATTTTCACGGAGAAAATATTTTTCAAAACCTCTAATAGCTGGCCAGATTTCATTACCTAGCCTCTTACCCAATTTTCCGACTAGATCTCTGTTATAATATACTAAAAATATGAAATTATTAGATAGCGCTAATTATTTGGAAACCTAAACTTTTAACTTTTAGTCATCTATTAATTATTACTAAATTTATAATATTAGAAACGGAATTATTTTTTATTTTGAAGCTTGCTAAAAAAAATTTCCATGATTCCGTATTTTCAGAATAATAACCCCAAAATTTAAAGATATAATGCTGAAATCGCCTGATATATATCAATAAATTAATATTAAATTAATGCACATGGAATCTAGATCAAAATATCCAATTAAAATGCATTAATCGATTTTTTGGTATATACAGAAAATGAAGTAGGAGAAAATTCAAAATTATAAAAAATTCATTATTTGGTTTTAAATTAATAAATATAATCGAAATTAAGCCCTTATATTTTAACGAGAATATTTTTTATTTTAATATAAAAAAAGTATTTCTCTTAGATATAATCAATTTAAAATTCATTTATTTCAAGACGTAACACAGCATATTATATTTCTGAATTAATATTTTTAGAATTTTTTTTAGCATATTTAGATACATAATTTGAGCAGTTTTCTAAAAAAACATTTGTTTTATTTTTTTACTGTTTTTCCTGTTGGTCTAGACTATTTAAGGTAAAAGGGAATTTTTTTTATTTTGGGTAAAATAAAATTAAAAACACCTTTTTTAAATGGAAATTGAAACTATAATTACAGCCTTGGTGAGGCTATTTTTATAAATTTAAATTTTTTGACCAAAAATAAATTTATAGAGGTTTAAATTACCAACCTTCTGACTTATAAGAGAATTTAAAGCCATTCCCTTATTATTTCAAAGTTTTTTTAAATTTTAAGAAATTTATATATATAAACTGGTTATTTTGAGCCTAATCACCTGTTTCAATTTATCCTTATATACTTTCTACGACTTTAAAGTAGAATCTTTATCGGGTTTAAAGTTTTTATTAATTATATGGAAGTCTATATTTTTTTTTATTAACTTAAATCAAATAATTTTATCTCAATATTTTGATTAAATATTTCTCTCAATTTTTTTACCGAGAACTTTTTCTACAGGCACCGTATTATAGAACTAAAACAAAAAACAAAAACTTTGAATGCAAAGTTTATTCTTTTGATCCAATTATTGATTCTGGTTTTCTAATTATCGTATCGCGATTTGAAAAAGCCAAATTCTACTGCTGAGCGTTCTTTTTAAAAAAATTCAATATAAAAATAATTAATGGGGCTAAGTTTTATATAATCAGAAAGTTTCTAAATTGAATTTATTTTATAGAAAAACTAAAAATATTTTCAAAAATTACTGGTGGTGGGTGTGGGGGTAGGAAATGAAGGATGGGGGATGTGGGATTAAACTTTGAGTATTTAACTATAATATTTTCCCTCGTTTTCATTGATCCCTAATGTTGTAATTGCAAGGGTAGAAACGAATTTTTTTTTGGAATTTATTAATTTTTTAGATTCGTTTTCAATGCTGATTTTTTTTTATTTACATGCCTTAAAGCTTTAAATCAAAGCTCTAAAAACTAGAAATGTAACTATAATTCCAAAGTAAAAAAATAACAGGTTATAGATTTTATATCTGATAAAAATCAGATTTTTTTTTGAATTTCATAAGAGTCAATATTTTTTGTTAAAAAAAATCTCGTTGATTTATTATCCGAATTCAGAATTTTTTTGATTAATTGCTCATTTTTGCAAGTATTTTCAACAACCTGATCATTTTTTTAAATATTTCCAAAAAAATGATCATTTTTGTGATTAGACCTATATTATATTAAAATGTATAAAATTTAGTATAATTCGGGTTTTTTTTTCAAATAATTTTTTTTTGTATTTAATATTTTTTAAAATATGAAATAAGCTCATTTACAAATTCCTTTACATTTTTTCAGAATAAAATTTTTTTTTATAATCTTTTTAGTAAGTAAATTACATATAAATACTTGATGATTTTTTCGATTCTTAAAAGCTCCGCTCTAAATCTTTATATAGTTTATTTTGTTTGTTAAATAACTACAGGCAATCTTTGCAGAAATTTTTTCGGATATTAATTTGAAAAAATTACAATAAAAAAGATGATCTGTTATCCAAATCTTTAATAAAGCTACAATATATCCTTATTATTCGTAAATTTTATCAATATTGATATGGTATATCTTAGTAATTTAGTTTAATTTATATGCAAAAATTTATCTGTCATAAATTTATCTGTCAAAAATGCAGCTATTCCAACATCTTTTTGACTGAGGGTGTTTCTATTCTTAAGAACCCGAGATAACGTGGTTAAAAACCACTTATACCATCAAGGAGATTTAAAAATTACTGAAATCCTGTTTATTTCTGGAATAAAAGTTTATATTTGAATTAAAGTCTTTAATTAGTTCTGTTAGCGTCTCAATTGGAGAATATTTAGTATCAGGAGAAAATTATTTTCAGTTTTATTAAATTTAAAACTGAAATCCTGCTAAACCGTTTATTGTTATACATTCATGATGCTAATGTGTGGTTAGTGGCTGTGTATTAATATTTCTTAGCAATTTTATGCCTTTTATATTTACAGGAAAAGTTGATTACATGCCAATCAAGGTACAGGATAAAATTTATAAAAAATAAAAATTCATTAATAATATTCAAAGTCTAGTAAAAACTATAAAAAGACAATAAAAAAGAATAAAATATATATTTCATCCCACTCCCCTCTGTCGCTCTAGCGGCTCGGTACCCACTGGGCATTGGTTCAAGGGGGCTGGTGATTCACTTATACCTTCCAGTATAGTCAATCTAGCAACACGAATGCCGTCCAAAAATTTCGCTGTTTCCAACTCAATATTCTGTCCGACTGCACCAGCACGAAGCTGGCTTAAAGATTTTTTAGACTCCCCCCCAAGGAGTTTTCCAACTAGTTCCAACCGAACTTCATTGGATTAGATTATTCGCCTTTCCCGATTATTACTGGTTGATTCGGCTATAAATGTTCCAATTGTATTTTTTCT
>LSSL01000919.1:2654-20311 GCA_001953115.1 Smittium mucronatum
TTTTCATTTCTTTCTTTTATTTTAATTTTATTGGTATTTTTCGATGATTTATTAATAAAGATGATAACACTTAATATGAACCCATCCAATGACGTATAATTATCGGCGCGTTTAAATTTACACCATTTATATCATACTTTAAAGAATTTTAAACAAAATTATATTTTATTCATAAAAAAATTAACAAAAATGAAAGTAGATATGAAATCTATTGATAACTTTGAAATATCTGGCTCGGAAGGCCTTTTTAGCGCATGGATAATAATATCTAACAGGACTCTTAGGCTATTTTCGGGCTATATAAAACTGTATAAATTGGTCCAAGGCGGGTTGCACATCGATAATAAGGCTTGATTCCACCAAATGATAATATCACAGTTTACTACGGCTCATATGGGCACTCGGAAGATTGTATTAAGATAAGACCGGGACTTGATTATAAGAAAATTGTTTTAGAATTTTATAAAAATTGATCCACAAAACCATGGAGTTTGCAGAAAAGGTTTGAAATAGAAGAAATCAAACCATATCCTAAGAAAATATACGATATTATTTCAAATAATCGAAGAGATAAAGATGTAAATTGCAATAGAAAAATGCCTATCAAATGTTTAGAAGTTTTCAGAAAAAGTATATAATGTGAGAAAGATGCACCTTATATAAGCTTTTAAGATATAAAAAAAGTTATTTTATAAACTTCGAGAAATTTTCAAATTTCAAATTTTAACTTCGTACCTTTGGCTTTTTTTATTTTTATTTTCAAAAGTTTATAAGGTGGAGCGAAATTATTATTAACTAAAATAAGCTTGTTAAAAATGCTTTCAAATCTGAAAATTTCCACATCGTTGCCACATACAGGCTACTTGATATCGGATATTCTATTGTGGTGGTTGGTGTCGCCGATTTAAATAGGAAGTTCCACCTAGTGTCGATAGCTATAGTCAATAATCAATATATGAAAAGTTAATTTTGGATTTTGAATGCAGTTAAAGAATTATGATCCCTTTTGGGTTTAGTTTTTGGTGCTGAATACTTCTTACCGGACTCAGCACTTCAAGTAAAAAAGGCAGTACTCATTTTTAATAAAAAAGGAAAAAAGGACTAATTGTTGGGCGCGTGTTTATGGTTACATTCAGAAGGTCGTTAGATATTTTGCAGAAGAATTTAAGAAAAGCTTTCTTAGTGACATAAACATTCTAAAAATGTCAAGTTCCATAAATTTTTTTGATTATTTGTGACAAATTTTAAAAAAGAAGTGGTATGATTTCAGTGAAATGGATAGCAACATTATGAAGTTCTAAAATAATTTCATAAAAAAAAAATTCCGAATGGTATGAATGTGTATATTTATTTGGGCCTAGTACAAACAATGCTTTTGAAAGATTCAACATTATTATAGAAAGCAGGTATCTAAACTGGAAAATGCACAAATTAAAAGAGTTTATTAAAATAAGCACGGATATATTGGATGATTTAGGTATAAATTTTAATTTTAATTTCACAAAGCCATTATATGATGCGCATAATCTTATCAGATCTAATACAGAAATTTGCTGTCATGAAGTTTAGAATGATATCGAGGAAAATTGCATTATGTGTTCTGATGAAAAATTAATGGAAATATCACCAGTGCTTACCTAGAGAAATAACTAAATAATTATTACCACTCTCGGAGGGAGCTAATTGATTACAGAATTGAGATATCAGAACTGAAAATTAAACGGGAAATAAATCATTAGAAAGAAATTTTCCACAATTTATTTGATTGCTTGAAGCACAGAAAGCGTAAAAATGGTTACCAGTATTTAAAAAAAACGATATTTTGGAAAATTTCAGTATGAATTTGTTAAACATTAAGCCTCGTAAGGGGGAACAAAAGATGATTTCAAAAAATATATCACCGAGTAAATGAAACATTTATTTATAATTAAATCAGTCCAAGCGCCATTTAATTAAATAAAATTATTAAAAATTCATAATTATTAACTTCGATAAATTTTATTTTTATTTATTTAAATAAAAATGTAATAATAATAATGATAAAAATTAATAAAAATCAAAAATTTATTAAAAAATTAGATTATTGAAAAGTCTATTATTTATAAATTGAAATAAATAACAAGATCGTGGTAGTTTAAACTGCTATCAATTTGAGTTCATCTATAGATAAAAAGAAAAAAAAACCCAACTAAAGTTTAAATATAGTAAAAATATTATATTTACACATACACACATACATTTATATAAATAAAATTTACTACTTTATTATAGCTGATATATATACCTAATTTAAAAGGGATTTCAATTATTATAATATATTTTAAAATATTGCTTACTATTTACATTATTCCTTTTATCTTTTTTTTTTGAAACTGATTGTGACATCATATTTTGAATTTTTTAATCGCATTAAGTATAATTATTAAAGGAAAATCAATAATTAAATATTATTTTAAAAGATAAGATATTTGAGAAGTTTTCTTTTTGGAACTTATTTAAATCATTTTGATATTTTTTTTTAAAAAAATTTCCATTAATTATTATTGGTTTTTCCATCCGCTTGGTATCATTGGCTATTGAATAAATTAAAATCGTCAAATTAAAAGCGATGCTAAGCTTTGTGTATGAAAAAGTGATATCTAAAAAAATTATTGGTCAGAAAAATTAATTTGTGTATGACAGCAAATTTTGTGTATATTTTTCTGATTTCGTGTACTGGCACTTAATTTTGTGTATAAATATTGAATTCAAATTTGGCTCCAATTTATCATAAATTGTTTTAATTGAATCAAAGTAAATCATATCAATAGCTCTACTTGATTAAATTCCACCTCTTGATTTAGGCACTAAGGCAACTTACCTTACAAATAAGTCTGGTTTTCTCCTAATTATACACCATTAATATTTGGAAGTCACTAAGAAATCCTTAGTGACCCAGGATATAGGATTTTCACGGAGAAAAGGCTTTGAAAAGGTAGGAGAATTGTCTTTTGGAAAAATGTAGTAATCTATCCGTCCAAATATTCAGTCTTCTATAGACACATGGGCTTTAGCTTCTAGAAATTTTTTTTAGGAAAACCGGAATGTTAAATCCATCATTTCAGATAAAGTATTCTTCTATTAACTCTGCAAAATGTGCACTACAAGAATTTTTAAATGCAACGGATTCCATCTTTTTAGATATGTAGAGTTAATTTTTTTTGATGAAAATATCAAAAACGTTGTCATTGATCAATTAATTAATTATACCAATTAGAAGCAAAAATCTAAAAATACCTGCTAAAAATTAAATTCTAACCAACAATGGCATATATTAATAGTCATAATAGAATATCATTTATTTTTTATAGGAATGACCTCACAGGTCCAGAAAAAAAAATCAATTGAAATAAAAAAAAAGGGCTTATTTATCTGAAAATTACGGAAGGGTATATCCAAAGCTTCTAAATGATCAATTATTAATTAAAAATGAGATTATCAAGTAAATACACTGTAAACTCAGTCATGAGTGCTGCTTAAATCAGTTTAAAGATTGGAAGTATTCAAATTGGTAAATTATATCCAGCCTCTTTAGATATTTAGTTTGTATTCTGATAATGGAGCTCTTGATTTTATTTTTTATTAAAGCGCATTTTTAAATATTTTACTTTTTCAGTATTGTCTTGAAATTAAATTTATGTAAACAAATATTATTCTGGGTGCTCGTTTATTTAATTTTCAAAAATAAAAAAATTCTAATTTTGTACAAAAAATAAATTGACAAGTTTTTATAAACTTTGAACTAATAAATATGACATCGAATCCTTCTTAAATAGGATTAAATATCAAAATTTTCTATTAAAAAACATCTCGGAGTTTCAGTCTAGTTTTAAATACAAAAGTGAATTCATTTAAAAAAATCAACATGATTTTATATATTATTTTTTTTCCCGTTTAATTTTTCTGTTTCAAGATTGCAAGAAATGTTATATAATACTCACTCTTTCCTCCCAAAAAATATCTAGCATCTAAAAAATTTCATTATTTCAAAAAAACATATCTTCTTTGTAAATAAATATAAAAAGAGTTATTTAAACGCCTTTTGTATTTTTATTTATATAATTTGATGACGTTATATTAATAATAATACGCATTGACTCATTTAATTAGATATTTATCAGACATTAATACCCTTACTACTTTCTTGGTGTCCATCGAAAAATAGCTCATGGATGATTAGAATAATAAAATGCGTTTTTCAATAATAAGAGTAACTATAATGGGGATTTTTGTGAATAATTTTTTTAAATTCTCTTCACTTTTTGAATTTTTTTCAAATAAGGTTTTATAATTTTTACTTACTTTAAAATAATTTCCCACAAAAAAAAGGATAATATTAATAATACTCAAATTCTGATGTAGCTATCTTTTATTGGGTTTGTTGTATAAATAGATGGAATATGAGAATATCCATTTATTTGATTTAGTTTTGGATATTTTTTTGGGAGATTTTAATTTTTTTTATACCACAAGCTATAATTATTTCCAGCATAATCTGACAATTTTAAACTTATTTTAATCATCACTGGGTCTATTTTCTAAAGTTCTAAGTGCACGTAAAATCGAATCTAAAATATATTGCTAAGATCACAAGCTATAAAAAGAAGCAAAAATAAAGAAGTTTAGTATATGTTCAAATTCTGGATTTTTTATCATAGTAGTATATATAGCCATAATTTAAATTTTCTGTATCTATAAATTTTATAATTAGGAGTAGCAATTAATATTAATTAATTCCGAAAATATTATATTATAGTCGTATATTTATCGATAATATTGACCTCTCAACCTTATTACATAAAAAATAAAAGAGATAATGTTTCCAGATGTACAAATTTTTATAAAAAATATATTTATTTGCCATTTTTTGATATTATAAACTTAGATTTCGTTAAAAAAATGACGATTTCTATAAATTTTAATTCAAATATATTCATAAGATTTTGCTAGTTTTTTTTTTGCTTTTTTATCAATTTTAATAATGCTATACCCATCAAAAATTTTTTACAGAATATATATGTATGAATGTGTGTGTATTTAAGTGTGTGATATTTCTAATTTATTTGATTTTTTTATAGAAATTCTATCGAAAATTTTAAAAAATAAAAATAGTCCAAAAAAATGATTTTCTTCCAGTACCTACCGACCACTTTAATGTCCTACAAATATTAGATAATAGTAAAATTTTAGATTTTTTTTAAATATTTTTTAGTACAGAGTAAATCTAAAATTTCAGAATAATAACCTTTAGAGTTTTGAAGAAAAACCTTTATATTGACTCAAGAAAACAGATTCTGAAAATATACAGCAAAAGGTAAAGTTGAGGTTTCCTAAATAAAGAGTTACATAATAAATTTTATATAATTGTCGATTAAAATACGTGTATGTTGTTTAAATCCAAGTTTTATTATATGATGATACAAAAAAGGGTTTTATTTATATTAAATTTTGAAAATTAATATTAACGAATATATTTTCACGCTAAGGAAAAATATTTTAACATTATTAAAATTTTAAAGGATTTTTAGAGATACTTTTGGTTTATTTATTAAAAAATAAGAATTGAAAAAATAAGTGGTAGATGAGATAAAATTTAGCTTTTTAAATTTTCTCTGGCTTAAAATTGAATTATTTACAAGTAAAAAAATAAATAAAATTTCCATAATTTTTCATCTAATGGCCTTATTAAGAATCATAGTTATTTATGTTAGGTTGTTTTTTTTTAAATGCTTTGTTTTAGATTTTTTTATAAAAAAAATTCTGGAAATTATTTACCGGTAGGAGTATAGTAATTCTATTTCGCTTTTAATCAAAGAGTCGAAGGGAACTTGAGTGGTAAGAACCGGAACTGAAACGGAGAGGTAGAGAGAATAAAATTTGTTTATTTTCAAGAAGCGATTTCTGAACCAGAGTTAATTTAACTGATCAAAGTGTGACTTTTTTTATACTGTTTTTCTCATCTGGTGCTGAAAGGAGTTAAAAAATATGAGGAATAGAAATTTATTTGCTCCTGGAACATAAATTATTTTTCATTTAACCAAGAATAAAACCATTGGTTATAAATATCGTTTTTTGATAGTATTGGATAAAGATTAAAAAATCTAAATAAGAATTGGTGAAAAATTAGAGCCAATAATAGTCTAAATTTTTTATTGTATTATTCAAAAGTGATCTAAAATCCAATTTGGCTATTCAACTAGAAAAAAAAAGCAAATACGCTTTCAAAGATTTTTTCATGAAACATAATACATACATACTTAGAACTATAGTCACTAGTTTTTTGGAGGAGCTTACTTTAGTTGGAGGATGTATTTTATAATATAAGCTATCCTTTTTCGATATTTTTTAGTATAATACTAATAGCTTTATACTAAATTTGTAAAAACATACAAAAAAGCCACTATATTTAATTTATATTATCGGATTTCACTGGAGTTTAATTTTGATTAAAAAAATATACGAAAGAAGGAGCACAAACAGTTCTAAATTTGAGCTATCCTGAAAAATATAAAATACACCAATATTTTATGATATCCAATATGAATAATCAGTAAAATTTTTGAAAAGAAATTTTAATCTAGCTTTTTAAAAGATTGAACACGCAATAATTTATTTATAGGTCTATAGTGGTTAGAAAAAACAACTTTGGTTTTACCGTCATAAAAGTGGGCGTGGAAAGGAATTTTTCTGCTTTGAAGCTCATACTAACAAAAAGAAAGACTTAAATAGGTGAAAACGTCCTTGAAGATATTATGATTTATAGAATTAAAAAAATATGAATAGGTTTTTTAATTTCTGTTATATGCTATAATCATTTAAATCTAAGTTTTAAGAATTTAATATCGAATGTTTTATTTGAAAAACATTGAAATTTTTATAATTTTTTTTCTTATATAGAGCTTAGAAAAAACAAGAATTTAGCATGAATTTTTTGAAAAATCAGCTTTAAAATTCTCAGTTTTGGATAGAACATCACCATATAATATTAGTTTTTTTTGTTATTTTTTTTTAAAAAACTATGCTTTTCGACTTTGCTTTATATATTATCATTTATTCATGAGTTTTTTTGTTTTATGTTAAGTAATCATATCAAGTACGCCGATATTCAATTAAAAATATGGTTTTATTGTTATTAGTAATTTTTTAAAGTTTTTATATTCAAAAAATGTTATTTAAAACCTAAAGCTAATAAAAAAAACCAAAAATATAAATTAAATCAGTAAATTGAGGTTTTTGGCGTGGTAGTAAGCTTTAAGTAAATAACATAAATCTTCTCTTAGCCATAGATAAAAATTTGCCCCCTCCTCCCAATCATATGCACTCCATACGATGAGAAATTCATTAGCGGTTCAGATCCTCCGATATTTGCTTGGGTCCTCAAATTCCCAAACATCTTAGCACAAAATTGAGTTGACCATTTTAGTTATAAACAGTTGTAGCCGCCACGACTGCTATTTATCTCAAAAACCCTCGGACCCCCAAAGGGTAGGGTCGAGCAAAGTTCAATCGTTTTTTTGGAATTATTTAATACAAATATTAAATAAAATTTCATTACTATCACAATAATTTACTGGGAAAAATCTGATGATTTTTTTTTTTGAAAGATGCTTATGGAGCTTTTTCAATTTTTCGAGAAAAATTATTGATTTTTTTTTTTTAATAATACAAAAAAAAAGTTAAAAAACCAACACAAAAGAAAATATGGAAATTATTTTTAATTGAAAGTTGATAAAAAATGAAAGCGTAATCGTATTTAAAAGATAAAAATTAGCAATTTTGAATTTAATGGAACTATTTATACCTCTATTTATGTCTAATTGCAGGATTAAAGCAATTTCCATAGTTATATCTAAATTAATACCTTAAAATATATAGGAGACACAGTTAAAAAATAAATAGTTTATAATTTTATATCTAAATAAGTTAAAAAATACCAAAATAAATTTATTTTCTCAAATTTACTACTTTTTGGGTATCTATTTTATTTTTTTATTTATTGTGAGAAAAAAATAATTTTATATGTTAAAATATTTAAAATAAATATAAAAAATGTTTTTTTCTGAAAAAAAAAACTCTTAGAGGTGTAGTGAATTATCATTATTGTAATTATTTAATGACATTTTTAGATATACTAGCCAATTTTTTGAAATAAAAATAGTTTAAATGGATATGGATTGGATATGGATATAAAATTTAGACCATGTAATATAATATGATTTTCTATAATAATTTTTTTGAACCGCTCCTAACCGTTCCATAAACGTTCCGGAGTTTATTTAATTTGCTCTTTAAAAAAAACCGGAATGGAGTTTTACAAATATAAACTGGAGTTTTTAAACATTAGTAAAACCTGAGTGTATTTTTTTAAGGAGTTTTATCTCTGGAGTGAAACCAGAGGGAAAAATTCTTTAAAGTTTTTTTCAAGAGCAGAACCGGATCAGGAGTCTATTATCAACCGGTTCGACTCTTTGGTAATAATAAAGAGTGGTGGTTATATCGAGATATTTTTTATGGGCTAGTTCATCATTTTTGTTACTTTTATTGGGACCATAAAAAATACGTAAAGTTGTATTTATTCTATGGATAGTATGTACATATTTACGTGTAATTTCAATAAAATATACCAAATATAATAGCAGAGAAAAACAATTGCTTCTAATTCATTTGAAAATATGGTTTTCGCCCGTTCCTCCTACTTTTTCTAAACTTTATTGAATAAGTGTATTTATCGGTTAAATATCTATAAGGGTATTACCTATAAAAAAAATAGAAACTATGAGAATGGGTTTTGTAAATTGTAGCTGAAATTTCATTAATTCTCCAAAATATTTATATAACCAATTTTTTTTGGCCTTTAAACTAGAATTAAAAAACCACGAGATAGTATTCAATATAAGGAATTTAATTTTTATGGTAAAATTGAATAGTTTTGATATTAACAAAAATCTTTTAGTCTAGAAATTCAGGTAAATATTATAAAAATTCCCAATTTAGAGAAATCTAGATTAAATGGTAGGAAAGGGAATGTTCTATGTAATCAAATATAAACTTATAAGGTTATGAACTGTTGGGAAATATTATTAAAGTTATAATCACAATCCATCGCAAAAGAATTTTATGAAGGTGTATTAGACATGATTATCGAAATATAATCCATCTATACAACTCCGGTCCAAACAGAATCAAAATCCAAGTCAAACTTGCTAATAGTCTCAATGGGCAGAAGTTTATCAATTATTGATGGGTGATTTTTTTTCGAATCATCAATGCTTAACATTTTATTAGCACTGATCCCAATATCATCGGTTTTAGCAAGGTTTCCAATGTTAGATTCATCATCTGAAAATTTTGAAGATTTTTTATAGCTCACCATCTGTATTGCTCCCAATGAGGGCAAAATAACAACGGGGATCTCGCATTCCAGAGAAATGACATCATATTCACTTCTGATATCGAGAATGTAACGTAGAAGATCTTCATTTTTAATTACCTCCAGTGAAGATGGTTTCTTAAACTCATCCATGTCTGAAGGATTTGATTTGTGGCGCTCTCTAATTTTAGGGGCTTCAGCTGAATTTAGGTTTTCATGAGGAGAGCTGCTGAAGATCTCTGATTTTTGAGAAGAAGGTTTGTCGTCAACAAAATGAGATTTTCTCGGTACCCCTGATATTGACATATTCTCCAAATCCCCTGTAATATGATTATGCATTAATCCAACAGTTTTATTCTCCAGAGGTATTTCGTCGTTTTTCATGGTGTGGTCATCAACATTTATAGATTTCAAATCACTATCCAGATTGTTTTCTTTACTTGAAGAAGTTTGGGAAATATTGGAAACGTTATTGTGTATGTTATTATTTGTATGGGAATTGCTTGTGGTTTCAAAATTACTGATTATTTTTGGGCTTTTATTAAAATCATTAGCGATTAGATTCTTTGCTTTAAATAATAAATCCGGGTATTTAGCAATCGTTTCAATTACCAGATCTGGTATATGTTGACTGACTTTTATAAGATTTTCGGAGTCGTTTTTGCTCAACATAGCATCACTTTTCGCATTTAATGAGCTATTATCATCATTTCTAGAGGACTTTTTAATGAAAAAGTATCCATTGGAATCCATCATGGTTTCTAGAAATTGATCTGATTCATCCATATTTTTAGAAGACTGATTGTTTACGGGAAAATTTAATCGTTCGATATTGTGTTTGGAATTAAAATCAATAGCAACAACCTTGATCCGAATTTGGAAATTAAGGCTAACAAGACTATTTTGCGTTTGGGAAAAATTTTGGTTCTGATGAATCAATGTTGCAGATTTGGTCAAATAACTATTGGTTAAGGATAAACCGAATCTTCTTTTTTTTTCTTTAGAAATGGAGAAAGATCCATCAGTCGGTTCACTTTTTAAATTTAAAACTGTTGGAAGTGAGAATCCTACAGTTTTTAATCCATGAACTATTTTATGGACGTGACTATATTTGGTAGTGGTTAACTCCTTAACTCTGTTTGGAGTGGAACTGGAGTATTCTTCGTTAATTTTTTCATAACTTTCAAACCATATTGATATTTGATAGCAAGACGCAGTTTGAAGCCCTGCATCGCTAAAGTCCACCCTACCTTCAATCAGATCACCCAATTGGTATGAAAATTTGGGTAAAAATACGGAGGCAATTTTTACTCCGTTACTATTCAAAGAAAAGGAGCTTGGGTTATAATTATCACTATTTAAACTAACATCATTTAAAAATCCGATCCTGGAATCCTTGCGCATATGGTTAGTAACCTCTTCCATATCAAGAGATTTAAAAGATTCGAAATTCGGGTCTATGAGGCGATTATTGGCATCTGTATTACAATCTTTGTTAAAAAGTACCGTATTTGGATTAGTTTCAGGATTGTTCGATGGTTTACAATTTGGCGAGTCGAGGATTTTTTTTGTCACGCCTCGTACTTTATTCAAAGCATTAACTACTGATGAATATTTGAGAACTTTTGAGGTTAATTGACTTATTTGATCGGGTTTGTTTTTTTTTAATATCGTTCTGATGTCTAAATCATTTTGCAAATGATTTCGCGATGGAGTAGCTTTACCTATAGGCGAAGGGTTATCGAATGGATTGATTAATTCTGGAAACGCAGAATTTTTGGAGGTCAATATTAATTCCCGACAGACTATTTCAGGGGAGTCATTAAAAAAAAGAGAACTGTTGTTGTTCCAGTTATTGTTATCGACATTGATACTTCTTGAATTGACAAAAAAAGGAATGTGTATTATAAATGAGTGATTGTCTAGGATTTTCTTTTTAATAAATATAACAAGTTCGTATTCTATTTTCAAAGTTTTACCCCTAAAGCTCGAAGGGATGGATTTTTCAAGAAAAGTTGATAGGATGAAGCTTTTACTTTGCCCAAATTCTAAATTAAGCTCACTGAATATGATTTCAGTAGGGGTCTGATAAAAAGACAACTTTTGATTGCTTTCTCTTGAATATTTACTGCCGTTTTCGGATATAACTTTCATTTTCTCAGAAAACCCACCACCTAACCTTGATGAATTTCTATTTTGATAATCCTCGCTATTTTTAGGAGAATTCGATATCCATGACCAAAAGGATTCAGGGTTTTTTAGAGCTCGAGGAATTGTTTCGCTTTCGCTACCTCTGGTTATTCGAGAATCGGTACTGTCGAAACTCATAGAACTTAATGAGCGTTCTGAAAATTGATTAATCGCTGGATTTATCTCAAAATTTTTGATGTCAGATAAAGAGGAGTCTTTTATAAGTGAAGAATTGGTAAATGCTACTCCATTTAACTGTGCCAAACCCAGGGCTCTATATTCCTTTGTTTGTGATAGATTTTGAGAATTTAAACTCCCGGATCTATTGCGAGCCGAGATAGAACGTCTGGGATTTAAACCGTTGTGACCAATATTTGAGATATACATTTTAGAATTAGAATTCGATTGGACCCCAGTTGAGCTAGGCTTCCTGGTGTTAAATGTAGAATTTGAAGCACCGGGCTGAAATCGCGGCGATGAAGAGTTTACAGATACAGAACTATCCCTTTTGGAAAATGGATCGTTAGAAAAAGTTAAAATGCAATCTAATCTTTCACCAGCTACGAAAAATCCCCCGTTTTTTAGCCTAGCTGTAACAGTGATTCCCATTTCAAGTTATTTTGCCTTGTATATTGTGATAAAGGAAAGTTGGTGTTTAAAAACCATAAATACTATCGATGTAGATAATGGTATCGTGTCTAATTGATCATCAGCTTCTCACTGTCCTTCCAGAGTGAATTCTTTATGGCGTTCCTATTCAATACCTCATTAATACTCCGCATATTAAATTGTTTCACTGATTTCCACCAAATATATATATTATTTTTATTAGTTTGGCCTTATGCCTTTTCAGAGGCAAAAATTGTAACACTTCTCATTTGCTAAACTCTTATGTTCTATTTGATAGTAATAAATGTATACCAATAAAAATAATTTCTAGAAACCAAATATTGACACTTACAGTGAAGGGAGTGCCATTTTTCACGTTTAATCCCTTCAGGGTCAGTGGTATAATAATGGCACCTAATTCTTGACCAATACAAACATTTAACTTCAAATTTATACATACATTGGACCATTTTTTTTCGCCAAATAGAAAATGATAGGGTTGTAAATAGGGGCTTGGCGTGTTTTTGGATCCTTAAAGGGTTAATTCCGAAAAAAGCGGCAATAGAACTCCGAAACACAAAAAAAAAACCCTTAAAAGGGCTAAAAATCAGAAGCATTACAATTTGTAAACTAGCACCTTAAACCCTTTAAGCCACGAAAAAGAATATATATGACTACAGCAATGTTGCAGCAAAAAAAAATCTTAATTAGTCTCTTTCCAGGGCAATTAGGACCAGTTATTTAAAGGATAATTGATTATTTTGTTACGTTTGTTTTTGCACTCGAGAAAAATAAACCAAAGAAATGTGGTCTGAAGGATTATCCATGGGATTATTGCGTTCCAGAGTTATGAGTATTAAATAGTGGGAATAGGGATGCTTAATCAATATGATTCATATAAAAAAGTAATCCAAAGAAAGAAAGAAAAATCAAAAAAAGATGCCATAATAGAATGCAAAAACGCAAAAAAACCCTAAAGATTGATGCATTATCGGCGGATTTCAGAAAAAATAGACCACTTTCGTTATTATCTACCAATTTCATCCAAGAGTATACAAAAAAACTATTTATAAGAATTTGATCTATTTTTATTTGAATGCTATACTTTTTTATGGATTAAATATAATCCAAAGTTTAAAAATATCTATGCAAAGAACCAATATAACTCCACCATTCAGATTTAGAGTATATATATATACATATACATATATAATATTCAAGTTACTTAATGAATATCCCCTAACATGAGATAATTTTGCTCGTTAGTTATTTAGCACAAACAAATCATTTATTTTTATGACCATAAAAAGAACTTATTTAATTTACCCTATATTTTTTAAAGTATTTAATTTCTATCTTTAATTATTTATATTTTTATAGACGAAAAATGGAAACAAATTGAAGCCTCAGGAATGTTTTTCATTTCCTGAATAAATCAAAATTAAGATTTTGTAACTTTACGCAAAATAATACTCCAAAAGCTACAAAAAATACAGATCCTGATGAAGAAACAAATGCATTGAGTTTCCAAATAGAATGAGGTGTTAAGTGTATTTAGAGAGCTTTTTTTTATTTGGCTAATATTCATTCTGAGGTTAATAAAAAAAACTGAAATAAAACTTAATCTGACCAAATTATAAAGATATTTTGTTAGAAAATGGTGAATTTATAATTTCTCTACCTTGGAATGCTAAAAATGAACTCTAGCATGGCTTGAAATAAACCCAATTTTTTCTTTTATAATTTTCTTTCTGGTTAAAATTTTAATAATAATTTTATCAAATGATAATATATTAATAGCCAATTATTGATTTTTTCCCAATAGAAAGTATAGGACTGTCAATTTAAAAACTCCCAAAAAAATAATGTTCATCATATAACTATGGACCATTTTCAAACAAGCTAAATATCCCAAAGAATATGATACCTAGTTTTTTCTGAATCAAATCCCTTAAAGCTGGTTTTTTTTAAACCAAAGAAAAAATATTTATTTTTTGTTTATTAAATGAATGCGAAATTTCAAAATATATCTCGGATTTAATTTTATGAGCTAAAAAATTGACTTAATCCCTCACAAAAATTGCAATATGAATTTAATATTTTTATTTTTGATTATATCTTCATGCATTTTTTTTTATTTCCTCCATTTTAATATATTGTTTGTTAAATTAAGAAAAAAATTGATTAATACTAAGAGAAATCATAAAAACCAACAAAAGGTATAATTATTCTTAAAATAATCTTACATCCCCAAAAAAAATTTGTATTTTTTTTATAATCAAAAAATTTTTTTTCGCGAAAATTGAGAGTTGCCTTATATAAAGAATCAATCATTGTTAAAGGGGAGTTTGATTTTGTATATGGTACAGATAGTTGTGATGGTTAACATAAATTACTTTCCAGAGTTAAATAAGTCAAAAAAATTTATAATTTAGTAAACCCTCAAATTTTCTAAAAATAAAAATCTTCTTACTACACAAAATTTCGAGAAAATAATGAGAAAAAAGATAAGATAAATAATAAATTGTTTTATATTATTATCTTTGGCACTAATAAAAATAAAGAGTAAAAATAAAAATAATTTTGACCTAAATTTTAGGAGACCATAAATCCAAAATTTTAATTACGGGTAATAGCAAATTTATTTTAGATTTTATGAGAGGGATAATACTTCCTTGTCTTGGACCTCTAATGGACAGAGATGATTATTTATCCATAAATTCCAACATTTCTAACACGGATTTTTTTATTGAAAAAAAAATAAAGAGGAAAAATCTTTATTAAAATAAAATGTGTATTAATTTGACTTCAAAAATTATCAAAAATATGGAAAACCATATAAAATTTATTTATTGAGAAATTCTTCTTATTCCATAGCACAGATCAAAACTTATTTATCCAAAAAATTTAGCTAAAATTTTTATATATTTCGAGCTTAGTTAAATTTATGTTTTTATATTAAAATGTAATTATTTTTGCTTTTTAAATAGGAATGAATTTAAGTTTGATTATTTTTAAAATTCGAGCTAAGTATCGATTGAAATTTCCTAATTTAATAAAAATAGCAGTTATTTATATTGTACAAAAATTTCTATAAATCATTTTAAATTATCTTAATTCACTGCCTCTTTTTATTTTTTAATTTTTTTATCAAATAAATAGATGAAGATAAAATTTAAGAGGTTTTCAATGTTCGATAATAACATATCTGATTTATTGAATAGAGCTGGTTTAAAAATGAAATTAAAATAAAGTAAGATGCAGAATAAATATTTAAATTTCACATTTTAAATTGTTTTAATATTTATATTCATTCAAAATAATCTTTTTAGATATATTTTATGGCATAATGTTGTGAATAAATTATAACTTCACCTTTAAAATCCCAAATAATATATTATTAGCAACTATTTACAATTAAAAACGTTTTGGTGTGATTTTATATCTTTTATAATTTTTTTTATGGTATACTCACCAAATTATGAATATAATAATCAAATATCGCAATATTTTTAATAATTATAGAAAGAAGGCCAAAAGTACCCCTATTTTTTAAATTTGAAATGATCTTTTGTTAATATTGGTTTTTATTTTAATAAAAAAAGGATAAATTTTATTAAAAACAGAACATTTTAAAATAAGTATATCGAAGTTTGATATTTAATTAAGACGAATAAGCATTCCTTCAAATAAGTTATATAAATATATAAACTAAAAAAATATATTTAGTGCATTTAAATTAGTCAAAAATGTATATAAAATATTTTAAAACAATTTAACAACATCATATGGAAATATCTATTGTTTTATTTTCGGATAAGTTTAAATATTTTTAATTATAAAAAAAAATTAATAGCTTTTTCTTTTTGTAATTAAATCCCAAATAACAGAATATCCTATGATATTATGAATATCATAACTAGATGAAAGTATAAAAAATATGGGCTAAAGTAATTTGTTAATATCCCCTATTATATCACCATTAAAATATTTTTAGAGAACTAGTTGTAAAATGTTTAATGATAGGTGATAACTATCAAAAAAGAATTTAAAAAGTTATCAATCTATAAATTTTATATTGATACTTGGGAAAGTATAAATTTTTTTAATAAACCAATAATAAATTCATCCATGAATCAGAAAAAATCTTTAAAATACTTTAAAACTCAATAAAAACTTCAGGATAATAAAAAAGCACCAAATTTTTGAAATTTTCATAGGTATCTTTTAATTTCAAAATTTAATATAGATCAGAAATTAGTTAAAAAAAGTACTGAAATGTAAATTAATAATTAATTTCTGTATCAGTGAAGAGGAATAATTTTAAAAAATAACAAAAGATGAATGATATAAGTAATATCCGAACAAAAAGTGATTCTAAAATAAACAAATGACACTTTAAAGTATCGGTTAAAACCATTAATAAATTAAAATAATATAAGAAAAAAATTGCCTAAAAAACAGTGAGGCTATTTTTTGCAACCACCACACCCCTCAATTTAAAATTAGAGGTTTAATAAGATTATATAATTATTCATTTTGGAGAGATTTTCAACGTTTGATAATAATTTTGATTTTAAAACTTTTTTATTTAGAATTATTATTATTTAATCAAGTATTTTTACACCCTAAACAATTATAAAAATTATCTAAAAAACCAAAGATTAATTTTTTTTTTAAAATGAATAAATCTTTTTAATTTTTTTAAATATCAATGGATTTTTTTAAAAATAATACTGGTGTTTTTATTTAGGTAAGGAAACTAGGTTTACAGAATAAAAAATCCAATATCTTTAAAAAAACCCAACTATATAGGGTCTTATATAGCGGAAGGTGTTTTCGTCAAATGAATTTCTTTATATTTTTTGGAGCATTATTAAATATTTTCTAATATTTTTATATTTTATAACTAAAAATTCCGTGAAAATAATTATGATAATACTTATAAACTCCAATTAAAATCGAATTATTTATTAATATTAAATGATTAAAAAGCATTTCCAGAGGGTAAATATTGAAATCCATAGATATAGAATCTTTAGATGATCTTGAACTTTTTTTAAATACTTATATACAAATAATAACATATAAATTAAAGATTTTTTTAGAAAATTTTTTCGATTTACATTTTCGTTTTTTAGAAAATTTATGCAAAAAATAAATGTAAAAAATTGATTTTTTTATTTTTTTCAAAACATCTATCTATTCAAGACATTTAATTTTTTCGATAAAATAAAGTTATAATAAATTTTCATAAATCACTATGAAAATTCCAGAAACTTATTTTAATTCACAATATTTTATTTAATCATTATATCTAGCAATTTAAATTATCAAAACTGATTAGACCTTTAAAATTGGAATTATATATATAATATCTATTTTTTCCAGCATTTCTTGAATTTCAAGGATTTTTCAAAATAAAGTCATAAGGTAGAAATTATTTAGT
>LSSL01000920.1:5818-29409 GCA_001953115.1 Smittium mucronatum
GAGACAGCGCACAGCGTTGCATTATTCTTGGTTGGTAGTAGTGGAGATAGCGCACAGTGATTTGGAGGACAGCGATTCCAGAGGAGGACCATCTCGAAACAGGAGGAACCGATCTTTTAGCACAGCTGAGACATATTCTAGTTCACAGGTCCAGCGTTCGACAGTCAGACGGATCTCAGCGTCTAACAGCTATTTGTAGGAAAGCCATGTCGATCAGACCCACGTTTGGGTAGGAGCCTAATTTTATTAATCCTGTTAGAAGTAGGCTCTGACTAGGAGTTCAATAGCTTAAATGAACTGTTTTTCATTGAAAAAGAGCTTAATTCTTGACTGCACGTAGATTCAGTCATCCAGCCTACTTAAAGCAATGCCAGGGTGCGTCTTTCGGTTGGTAGATTGAACCCTTTTCCCGTAGGTACGCAGCCGGTAGTCCGGCAGAGGAGCTTATTGTAGTTAGGATAATAGTCTTTTCTATACGTCTTTTTCTTTTTTTCAAACTTTTTTAGTATGGTTTTTAATGTCTTACAATAAAATTCCGTGATACAAAAAAAAAATAGAAAAAAAGTGAAAACACGCTCACTTTTTTATATCATTGGGATTTTTAAACTAAAAATCAAATTCTTTTTATTCGATGATAAATCTTTTCTCCATCCAATAAAAATAATTGATATTTTTGGTGATAAAAGTAAGATTTTGGTGATTTAAAATGCTCTTTTTAGGAAATTTTATTGATGGCTATGAGATTTTGAGTGGATTAAACATAATTTTGTGTTGATTGGAAATAATTTTGGTATTCAATAACTGTAAACCATTTCTATTGGTTTATTTAATATATTGTTTTATTGTAACCAATGGTTTACACAGTAAAAAAGTATCTGTCCCAGAAAAGAATCTTCCATTTCTTATTTGCCTTATGTGGTGATAATGTATGGAAAAGATTTTATGTATGGAGTTAAGAATATATTGAATCAATATTTATGACAAAGGTAACTTTGCATATTATGAAGATCTGAGAAGAAAAATAAATGGTATTGAAAAGAAATGATGCCTTGATAAATGCAATCTCCAAGATCTCTATGGTTAAGGAGATACACAAGTCTTTCTATTCTCCTAGGGATTCAAAGATATAACCCTTATAGTAAAAATATACATTTTCTATATATATTCATATAATCTACAAGCTAATAATTCTAAGACGTAGTTAAAATTGTATATTGACCATGAAATAGGGTTTTAAAGATGTTTATCCGAAACTGAAAAGGCGTTTCAAATCACAATGCATTTTTTGCGAATAAAATTTAAATTACATGCTATAGGTTGCGTGATATGCAGAATTTAAACCATTAAATTTTAAAAAAATGGATAGGACCATTCTATTGAATGGTTATTTCGGAATATGAAATGGACAAACTATATTCTAAAGAAAATTCTTCTATTAAATCGGATAGATCTTCACTCATATGAAAAATAACTTTCGAACTTATCCAGTAATATCGAATTCAAACCTTTTGAATATGTATTCTAATGGAAATTAGATGAAAATATATACCCATTTGTTTTTGTATATAAAAGCTTTGATTTAAAAAGAATATAAAACACAAGAATTTTTTTTATAATACACTGATATATGCTGTTAAAAAGATATCTTTGCAAATGCTGATAATGATTTTCCACTGCATTTTTTTTTCTTTTATTATCGCTTCAGTAAATCCTTATCATTTATTAATCTGTTTAAACAAAGAGAAATTTAAGCCTTTTTTGAACGCAATTCAACTTGAAGCAAAATGTTACGGGGGTCCTGAATTGGAAACTCAGGTAGTTATAAATAGTGGCTATATAAAAGCCGCAGATAATCTCAATGATTACACCGAAATGTCAACTAAAGGGCCTCATACTAATTGCAGGTTGAAGGATACTAGAAAAGCTTATCTGGGTGGATATTGTTCAAATAAAATATTTTTATGGGATGGTTATAATTTAAGCAACATGAAATTTAATGTATCCCATATACATAACGACCTTACCGTTGTTACAGCTTCTTGGAAAGAGTTTGTTCCTAGTGGGTTTAGTTTGGATGTTGCTCTCAAATCGTTAATGATACCGATATTAACTGGGTATGAAAAGTCAAATAAATATTACAGTTATATAAATATTGATTTTACAAAAGAGATGTCTCAGTTCTTGGGCTTGGGAGAAGCTTTTTTCGATTACAGGAAAAAAATTAAAGACGGAAAGACAGGAATATATGGTCTCAGAAGAAATGGGTATTGGGTGAGGTGGGATAGAGTTTGTATTGTGGCAATTTGGGGAATGTTACAGAAGGGAGAAGACTACATGCACATTTTACCAAAGTGCTTCAGATTAGAAATACCCTTAACATTTCCAAAAAAATTAATAGATTTGGAAGATGTAGGGAGCTTCTATAATAGCCAAAGAAGACTAGATGGTGGCGAATGTCATTTCAAAAATAGCCATTTTGATCCCTCTTATATCAAAAATATAGCTGATAAACAAATTGTAGAAATACATGACTATGATCTGTATACCGAAGTTATGACGTATAGGTTTTCTTCCATTTTCAGGTATTTAAATGACTCTGAATATTTTGAAAAGGAATCCAGCGTATTAAAAGAAGTCACTGAAAGCCCAAAAGAATATGTTGAAATGGTATACAATAAAATAAGAAACTATTTGGAAGATAGAAATAAAGGAATTAAAGATGGTCCGTTTTATAGTGAAATAAATTAAGATACAGTCTCATCTCAGATTATTTCCTATTTTTTAGTCTTTAAATTTAAGCAAACTATTTTGGTTATATACAAGTAAAATATAGAAATTTTAAATTTTACAAATTAGATATTATCATGATTAGCGATTCATAAATGTTTACATTATCTTATAAATCTTTGAAAATATTTACAAATTATCAAAATAAGCCCAAATATCCATTTTTAATTCCATATTTAAAAATAAAAAACAAACCAATTCGGAATAGAAAATCAATTCAAGTCATAAGCCCAATTATAAAGCCCTTCCACCCTTCTTTAACCTTTATTTTTATAGAAAGAAAAAATAAAATTTATGTACATGTGGGCAATTTCGGCTCACACTTACAACCATTCATGATATATACTCTCCTCACACCAATTGTATTATTTTTGATTTTTTTCATGAAATGGCTCATTAAAAATTAAAAATGCAATAATTATTGTGGATCGATCTGAATTAAAGATTTTTTAATTTTCGTCTGTGTGCCCAGAGCATTTAAGTCCAGATTTTAAGTGACTCTACGGTCAGCTTGAACCAACACTTCGAGTTATGGAGGTGCTAGAGAGACAGAGGGGAGTTGTGTGACAAACAATTTTGAAATTATTTCACTTTTTTCAATTTTTTTAAATTAGTTTTTATAAATTTTTTTTTATTTTTAAAATTAATTTCACGTGAAAAAAAACTTTTTGATAGAATGTGAAAATAAAAGAAAGAAATCTTCAAAGAAATCTATGGATATAAATATTTATATAATAACAATACTATATATAAAGAGTATATCTTTAAGGTTTATCTATATTTGTATATATATTCCCAGATTGTGTTGGATTTTTTTTTTATATATATGCCAAACCTCTTAAATGCTATGTATCAGAGGTAAAGACTACTTTTTTCTGTAGGGGTTTGAAGGAGGTGAATAGATATGTTTGAAGATAGATTTAATCTAATTCAGATTGAATTTTCGATAATAATTACTCTTTTATACTAAAATCGTAATTTAAATCAAAAGTTCTAAGATTTTGTATTTTAAAGATTAAAATTTAATTTTTTATAAAAAAAAAAGAATAAATATAGTTCAATTTATTAAAAAAAATTTAAAATTGTATGATTTCCCATTAATAATATAAGGGAACCAAAATGAATTGTTGGTTTATGAAGGGTGGCTTGAGTTTGAAAATATATTTGGAAACTCTTTGCAAAAAAGTCAAAATAAATTGTGGGGTAATATATGTCATTTTTTAAATCGATAGAAAATAAATTCATCAATTTTTCTTTTTTTTGTGAAAATTTCTCATCAAATTCGTCATTTTTGAAAATTTACAAATTCTGTAAAGTTAGAGAAGAGCCTTTTATTTTAGGAATATTAAATGCAAAAATAAGCCTAAAATTAAACCATAGATCCATAATTTAAGTAAATAAATATTCCTCCCGAATTGATTCTCGCGAGGTGTAGATTTGATAAAGTGGAAGAATAAATTTGGTGAAATAAACTTTTTTTTTTTCAAATAAAATTTTATACATTTTTTTAAACTGTAAAACATAATTAACTTTTACGAAATGATAACAGTCAAGCAAAATAAGCCTAAAATGAGTAAAAAATAACTTTAATTGAATAAATAATTTAAAAACAGCGATAATTATATTTGAAAGTTTCTCGAATCATTTTAATCGGATTCTCTATTATAAATTTAAGGTTTTTTTGATAAAACTCTTAAAAGTAATTACAATGCATTAAATTGTGATTAGATAAGCTTTTTGTAAAATTTTAAAATAGAATATCTGCTATTTTTTAGAACATATTCCGAAAATGAAATATTTTGTAAGTAATTTTTATTTTCGCCTTTTATTAAAAATAGTTGAATATAAAATTGGGGGATAATATGTTAGATTATTATTTTTTTTAAACATGAATATAAGAAATGCATCTATCGTGAAATTTAAGATGTGGTGATAAAAATATATTTAAATTAATTACAAAGTGTGTTTTCAAGCTCAATTAAAGTAAAGGCACAATTTTTAAGACAAGGAAAAATTTAATATTTATTTGACCTTTGAATTTGAAAATATTGAATCTAATTCATTTCTATTCTATATTATATACATTGAATAACAAAGATTCATTATTTTTTCTATCTAAATTTCTCTTTATCGTAAAATAAATGGGAAAATGTTCCTAAGATACATAGAATAATACTCGAAGTTTAAATAAAATAGGAGCCTGATAACAAAGATTAGATTATCTTCCGATTAAAGGATTCTTTTTAATAATATTGTTTCTGGAATCTTAATTCTGCCATAAAAGAAATAATAAGTTAAATATACATATTTTTTGTAGATATCAAAGAATAGGAGATAAAAACAAATATATATACTTATACGATTAAAAAATTTCTTAAAAAAAAAATTGTAAAAAATATGAAATATTTGAAATCAATAGGGAAACTAAAGCTTTCTACTTTAATCTCCAGTAAATTCCAAAAAAAATAAACAATCTTACAACAAATTTACAGAAAATGATAAAAATATTTTTATTTGTAAAGAATAAAAATATGGGATTGTATTTTTATCTGAAGCTTTATTTATATTCTTTTAAAAGAAATATGTCGATTTCATTAAAGTTATTAAGAGTTACAGTAGTGATGAAGATCAAAATTTTAACTTTCGGATAGGAATATAGGTATCAAAGACTTTGTGCTATATTCTAAACTTATTTATGAAAGTAAAAGTTAATACAAATACCATTGATTCTAATGCGGTAATCCTTTTTGATATATTTTCAAATTAGTAATTTTTTTCATTACTTTATATCAAACTTGAAGCAATGCCAGGGGGCGTCTTTCGGTTGATAGATTGAACCCTTTTCCCGTAGGTAAGCAGCCGGTAGTCCATCAGAGGAGCTTATTGTAGTTAGAGCAATAGTCTTTTCTATACGACTTTTTCTTTTTTCATATTTTTTAGTATAGTTTTTAATGACGTTATCTTACAATAAAATTCCGTAATACAAAAAAAAAAGCTTTATATCAATTTGTTGATTTTCGCAATTATAAACGGTCTTTTTTGAATGAAGTGGGGGAGGGAGGGGAGGTGAAACAATTAGCATCTATAAACCAAGCATAATAAAAAATTCGAGGATATTTTTACCATTCATTTTTAAAGGGGGGTCTATATTGATATTAATATCTATCAATTTCTATCACAAAAGATTATAGACTAATAATACATATTTTGGTTTATCAAAGTGCCCGCAGACTTAATTTCTGATTTTCTATGTGTTTTAATGTTTTATTTATAGGATTTCTGAGGGTGTTTTTAAAAAGAAATATATCTATTCATGATTGAATTTTTAAATCACCTAGCAAGCATTTCATAAATGTCATTGTAATATAGATTCTATTTATTCTTGTAAAATTGTTTGGACAGTGTAGGCTTATTTCCTATATAAAATTATAACCTACATAAGTTAAAAATTATAAATTTATTCATACATCATCTGGACGTATTTGTAAGTGAAGGAAATGGGGTCTAACCTATCTAAAAAGAAAATAAACTTAAATTTCGCTTATCGAATGGTATATAATATATCTATCTAGCATTTAAAAGCTTAAAAAAATTATGTTTTTTGTGAATTATAAAGCTACAAATCAATTTCTATTCCTTAGGGCGCGAGATTTTAAACCAGAACCAATGGAATTTTTGTTCCTACTACCGATAACAATTAATGACCAATTAATATTAAATCAGCAAATAATACCAATTATAAGTAGACAAATGAGATGGGTTATATACAAGTAAATATGAATTTTTAATCGATTCAAATTCAAAACATTAAAAATTTCTGCTATTTGTATTTTTTATAATATCGAGAGCTTATTACACAGAACTTTAGTTATTAGAATTAAGTTGTTTTTATAAAGAATCAATTTTTCGATAAATTTAACTTTTTCATGATCTATAAAAAAATACATACAGCAATCCCTCATTCTCTGAAAAAAACTTATAATCTATCAAATAAATCATGGTAAGAATTTCTTTAAAATATAAAAATTTTGTATGTATTTTAGTTGTTGTTTCCTTCTAAACCCATATACTCTATTCTACCATTTAATAGGCGCGTAATCAAGAGAAAGCTCAGTAAGTTTTCCGAATCATATTAAATAATTTTCAATAGCATGAATAACAGTTAGGGTTTATTTCCAATACGCTTTTAATTTTTATCCCTTCCGAATTTTAGAACGATGTTATATCGATTTCGGGAGGTTCAGGCTATAGAAGCCGGCCTAGTTAAGCCGGAGGAAAAGAGACCATATTTAGCGTTTAGAGTTAACAATGTATTTCAGGCAGAGAAATGGAGACGTCAAGTGATTAGAGACATTTCCAGAAATGTCACTAAGGTCCATGATGGCAGTTTACCTGAAAATCAAATCCGCGATATCAACGATGAAATAAATAAGCTTTTAAGAGAGAAGGGTCATTGGGAAACTAGAATTAAAGAATTGGGCGGGACGGATTATTTTGTAAGAATTAGTTATTTTTAATTTTATGAATTATATAGTAACCGTTTTCTAAACTTTTTATATCAAAGAAAACTGGACCCAAAATGCTCGATGAAGAAGGTAAAGAAATACCGGGAAATCGTGGCTACAAGTAATTATTTTCACTTTAAGTTTTCAGATGATTATTTTTTTTGCCTTCTAAAAAAACCCTCCGTAATTCTCCTTTAGATATTTTGGTCGAGCTAGGGATCTTCCTGGAGTCAGAGAATTATTAATAAGAGAAAAACCAGTTAAGAAGAAGAAAACCAGATTCGATCTATACAAGAATATAGATTCTGATTACTATGGATACCGGGATGAGGATCCAGAGGGTGAATTGCTCAAATACGAAGATATGATTTCCCAAAAGCAAATCGAGCAACTACAAAACTCAAATGATTTGACTTTAAGTGATTCCGAGCCAAGTGGGTACAGCTCTTCTGAATCAGAATCAGAATTAGATTAATATTATTTTCTTGTACCAATCCACTTTTATTGTAACATATATAAATATCCGATACCTTTAGACATTTTTGTTCTTTGCTTAACCTATTTTCTTATTTCTTTTTTTTTTTAAAGCAAAATTCATATATCTTGCGAATTATTAACGCTTATCCCATTTAAAGTTCTCTGAAAATTATCCATCTTCAAGAAATAGCTAGAATTTTTAATTATTTACAATCTCTCGCATGTGCACAATCTAAACAGATCGAATTTACCCTAAATTATGTATCTTAAATTCGAGTTAAGGCGGATTTCAAATCAGGTCAATTCTATTTGTCATGATTTTGGATTTGAAAGTATCATTTATTAGGCAGCTATTTGATGTTTTACCAACTAAACAATTTTATTTGCTTATTACATTACTAAATACATTATGCCCAATAGATTAATACAATAGAGAAGTGTCCGATAAATTTGCGTTCTTTAAAGAGGAAACTAAAATATTTAATAATGTAATCTATGTGATCCAAGGCATATTCAGATTACTTGAAATTTGTCTTAATACCTTTAAACTCAGTCAGATTCCAAAATATGAACAAAACCTACTTGATCGCAACTGGATCCATTATAATTTGTTCAGCTTCTTTGCTGTCGTTTCTTTTGGTTTCTGTATCTACTAAATCTAAGTCCCGACGTTCTCATCGCCAAAAAAAGAAATCCAGCTCAAAGGAATCTCAAGGTAGTTCTAAGGACAACCCTGAGTCAGTCTCCAAAAAAATCACCCTTGTTATAGGTATATAATTTGTCTTCTATATTTCACTTTTTTGCCTGTTTTGAGATCTGCTGTTCTTTATTTTTACAAATATCTATATATTGTCTCGGATTTCCCTGGAATCATCGTTTAAAACTTAATATCTCATCAATAGGATATCCTAGGCCAATCTATAATCTTGGAAACACATGTTTTGTAAATTGTGTTCTGCAGGTTAGTCAATCCCATGAATTTAAGGCTTGTTCATCCTTTAACTTTGCATATTTTTTTAGTCCTTAGTATCTCTAGAATCCTTCATCCAGTATTTGCGAGCAAGACACGATGAATTGTTATTGGAAAACTCAAATTCCACAGGAAAATTGAATGTTGAGTCCGATGTAATATTACAATTATATAACGTAATTCAAGGTACTTTTTTTTTTTTTGATTTTTTGATTTTCTTTCTTTCTCCTTTATTTTTATTTTATTTTATTTTCACTCACTATATTCTCTAGAAATCGAACCTAATCGAAAAATAAGACATACTTTCATGCCAAAAGACTTTATAAATAGTATGGGAAGAGTGGCAAATTGGGTTTCCAGCAGGGATGAACAGGATGCTCAGGAGTTCTTCCAGATTCTCATGCAAACTTTCCAAAAAGTTAAAAAACCTCATATAAATCCTATCCTCTCCTCCCTGAAAAATGTACTACCTATTTTTTTCCTGCTTTAACATCCAATGCATTTTCTAATTCCATAATCGGTTAAACTTAGCCCCCTTTTCATAAAGGAGCCCCTATCAAAAACGCGGAAGTGTTTGTTGAGCTAAAAAACCCCTTTATCGGTTTGGCAGCCAGCAAAATTGCTTGCATCACTTGTGGTTATACGGTATATATTTTTTTAAATTTTATTACTATCGATTATTTAATCTGGTATATTTTAAACCTCTTAGGCATCTCTCAGTCATTATTCTACCGATTGCATATCTTTACCAGTTCCTCGAAAGGTAAATGATACTTCTTCTTTGTATCCTCTCACTATTTTTATTCATGCTCTTATTTATTATCGATTTTCCATCTTTAATACGTGGTTTTATTAGAAAAATTGCACAATTTACGAATGCTTATCCTCTTACACTGTCATAGACCAACTAGATGATTTTCGATGTAGGAAGTGTATTTTGACGAATTCTATTTCCGAGAATAATTTTTTGATAAATCGTTTAAAGGCTGAAATTCGAGACTACCAGAAACAAATAAATAAACTAAGTAACCATAGTAGTTCTGAGAATATGACTGATAAAATTGGTTCTAGCGATAAACTTTCCGATAAACTAAATCGTTTAATCAAACTATTAAATCACTCCGAATCCACTCTTGAAAATATTATCGAATCAAACAAAAAAATTGAATTCGCTCTGAAAAACGATCCCGAATTAGACTTAGGAGATATGTGTTTATCTAAAAAGTCTACCGGATTATCCACTCGTCAAACCATGATAGCTAGACTTCCCCAACTGCTGTGTTTGCATTTAAATAGATCCATATACACAAACACAGGGGATGTTGTTAAAAATGATTGTAAAATATCACTAGATCCGATCCTTGATATGGCCCCTTATTTGACTACTGGATATTTAGATACCAGACCCTTGCATCCCATCTCTTCGATTTCAAAAACTAAGGATTCCGCGTCCAGAATTAATACCGATCAACAAAATTCTAAATTTGAACTAATTTCAATCGTTTCCCATCTAGGTTCTCACAACTCTGGTCACTATTACACCTATAAACGCATTCCTTACATCAACCCCTCTGATAATTCTAAAAGTAATAAAAAGTACCAATGGTATAGAGTTTCTGATTCCGATTTTACCCCCTATGATGAAAGCTCTGTCTTTAATGTAGGGAATGCATTTATGCTATTCTACTCTAGGATCGAATAGTTCTAAGGCTCTTAATTTAAGCACTCTTTATTTCATCTCATCAAAGAAATTTCAGAATTAAAGCAAGAATATATGTTTGAACCAGAGTTGAATTATTTTATTCTTTTTGAATGTTTTTACTTTTCTGATTTTGAAAATTAGGATTTCTGGTCAGTCATATTCTGAAATGAGCAAAAATATTGTAGTTCCTTTTCTTAATTATTTTGTAATAATTAATAATTCGTATCCTATTTTATCGCCAGATTTTCTTGGAATATATCCATATCGGATTTTATTAAATAAAATTTAGAATATTCAATAAAGTACAAAATAGCTTCTTCTTTATATGAATTTATTAATAAATGATAAGCCTTTAAGTTTGGGTGACTCTTTTTTCTTTTCTCCAAAAATATAATTTCAAGACTTATTTAATATTATATATTGTGAAATTATGATGTCACTATGTCTACTGAATAAATAACTAAATTTTGGATATTTAAAACTAAATAATAATATGTCGAATAGTCATTAACTTTCATATCTTATAAACTTTGCTGCAAATCTTTAAATATCTAACGTTTTTATAGGAATAAAATCTATTGATATAAAAATTAATAGTCTTTTGAATTTTAGGAAAAGGGGTTATATGAAATAAATGTTTAATTCGATTACGCCGAGAAAATACCATCAAAATTCTAAATCCATTAGCTTTTTTTTTACGCCGAATTTAAATTTTTAAGTTTTGATAATTTTTTTTCTTCAATGCCTCAAAAGTCTTTTAACTTCAATTTCAGATATTGGAATAGTTTATTAGGCTCAAGAAAACATGTATCTGAGCAGTGATTTGATACTTATAAAAAGCAAACTTAAAAAAATTTCCAATAAGGAAAGGGCCCATCTTTTGCGATAAAAAATTAAAAAACAAGAAAATTCCAGAAAAAAAAACAGTCGGTTAAAAAATAATTTGAATCAAGACTGTAAGAAAAAATTCTAAATCTAGTAGCAAAAAATATTTTTTCTGAAGATCAAAAGAAAACTTTTTTTTTTCGTTTTTATAAACTTCTGATCATACATACTTACTTTTAAGTTAACATATAAAAACCCAAAACTACAATTCAACTTATTTTTTAGACATAAATTTTTATATTAAAAGTTTGGAATTTTTCACAATATTTCAAAAGAATAAATAACGAATTCTAAATATCTAATCTAAAAAATATCAACAAGATACCAATATATATATATATATATATATATATATATAGAATAAAAATATCGAAGATTCAGAATTTAAAAAAAAAAAATTCTAATTTTTATGAAATAAGTGTAAAATTTTCTATTTTGAGTCTATATCACAAAACAATTCTAATATTGAATTTATTTTTTAAGGATTATATATTTACAAAATTATTTATATTTCGTTATCATAAAAAATTTCTTCTATATACAAATAATATTGTTAATAATAATCATAAAAATGAAATTTACTGATTGACTAATTGACTAATTGCAATATAACAGACATGTATTAAAATATGCAAAAAATATATTTTAATTTAGTTCAGCATTATCAGTAAAATGATAAAATCTCGTTTTTATCTTTTTATAAAAAAATACTATTTGCTTCACGAAATTAATCTAAAACTGAAAATTAAAACAAAACGTCTAGTTTGGATAATAATTTTTATAAGGAAAATTCCTTCAAATACTCTCTTCACCTCTTTTTCTAAATATATCTCAAAAATATTTATTAATTTTTAAAACTTTAATTTCTTCTAATTTATATAATCTTTAAAACAAAAATAATCAAAACCTCATTTTTTAAAATAATCGAATTATCAAACCAAAATAATATTTAATTCTGCTAATTTAGTTTAATTTTACTTAATTTGGCGAGAAAAATTATTTTAAATTATGTTTATCCTATTATATTCTATAAAAAAAGCGTCTTATACTTGAAATTTTTTAAAATTTTGTTAGCTTTAATCATCATTTTAGCCTGTATTAAAAAAAATCTCTCTAATTTTTAATCAATAACAGCCATGATTTTAATTTTATTATATAATTCTGAAAAAAATATTAAAAAAAATTTTTTTTGAAAAAATCAACGCCATTAATACCTTATATTTTTATGGAGATTTTTTATTTGAAACAATAAATTATATCTCCTATTCAAATATGATTATTTGACATATTTATATATTTATATACTCTTTTAAATAAATAATCAGTATAAGCCAAATTTGTGACGAATTTAAATTTTTTCTATAATCCGTTCATTCTTAAGTAAAATTTTATTTGTCGCTTATTTTATCCATAAAATTGTCTTATTTTAATTCATAATTTTGCATAAAAAGTTCTTACGCGAAAATCGGAAAGTTTATATTTAGATTTATCTTATAGTAATGGCTAAAATATAATTCTGTAACTATTGTGAATTTATCAAGCGTGAGTTTTTATATTTATATTTAAAATCGATTTTTTTTTTATCATCAGATTTTTTCTATATAAATTTACTTGTATCCAGAGTTATGATCCTTTTTCCTTTTTTTTTATCGATTTTATACTAAATTTAATAATTTAATCACTTTTATTGTCCAATAGAACTAATCATCAACATATATATTTATATGGTTAGTTGTTTTACTAGATTTTTTTAATTTATGCGAATTCCAACAAGTCTCAGAATTTTTCAGTTTAGCGCCATTTCCATCAACATCTAATAAAATTTAACATATTACAGTGATTACCAACTAGATTGAAATATTTTTCCAATACTGATAAATTTTTTCCAGAAATAAAGACTTTTCCTCCCAATAAAATGAATTTATTTCAACCTTTATAACATTATTTCGCAATGAAATGAATTAATTTCCCATCATATGAGAAATCAATCTCCAACAGGTGGGAATAATTTTCCGATTGTCAAATTCCATTTGCTAAAATATTTGGCACAGTTTTTTTGGGTAAAATTAAATTTGAAAATTTATTAACTAAGGGTCTCTAATAAATAAAAATACCATTATCAGCTATAAATATTGTTTTGATAAGACAGCCAATCATTTATTCTATCAATCTGTATTTTATTTATTCTAAAAAATGTACAGATTTTTCAAATACGGCTAAATCAGTAAAGAATATCGAATAAATTTTATTAAAATTGATGAATTATATTCCAAAATATAAGTTGACAGTGAATAATTTCATCATATTATAGGTAGCAGTTCGGAAATTATATTGAATCATAGGTTTCAGTGGAAAATGTTGCTGGAAATCTTAAAAAAGAAAAAGATTTGGCGAATGAAATTTCAATTGGATTTATTAATAAATTTTTATGCGTAATTTCTAATAAAAGAATGTTCTCTGAATTAGTAACATCTATTTTTTCGGTTAATAAATTGTGCAAAAAACATATGGATGGATTTTTAGACCCAAAAATTTTCAAAAAATACTAATGTGAAATGAGAGGGAAAAAATACAAATCAAAAGTATGGTCTATTCTATCTATTCTTTTTATGCAAATCCCATTTCTCGATTTAGATAGAAAAAGAATCATTTGAAAATACACGCATTTGGATTTCTAAATCAACCATTTATAGAGAAATTAGGAGTTTGGGATATGAATAAAAAAAATTAGTAAAGATTCCAGAAAAAATAAATGGTGCCAGCATCGTTAATAACAGACAAGAATTTAGCATAAAATTTTTTATACTATTCAATATATATTTAGTTTGTTTAGATCAAACCGGTATTAATCGCATTTAAAAAGAACCTATGGATATTCAGTCATAAATTTAAATTATACGGGATTTTTTTCATTTGAAAAATTATTCTTATGAATAAATTTTATCAGATATATCTATACATGTTTTAACTAATTATAAAATAATTAAAAAATACTTTAATAATGAGATTTTATATAAATTTACTTAAAAGTTGTTTTGTAAGATTGGGAATTTAAAAATTATAGTAATAGATAATGCTAGTATACGAAGAAAAATTACCGAAAAATACATATCTTCATCAAGAAACAAACTTAAATATAAGAAGTTTAATATTGACGGGCTAAACTAATAGAGAAGGTTTTCTCTATATTAAATCTAGATATAATTTTTTTTAGAATAGGTTTAAAAATTATGAAATTATCGGTGAGTATTCAAATAAAGTCTTTGAGTCATTTGAAGTAGTTTTTAAAATCATTCCAGAAACACGAGAAAATGTTTATATTTAATGGTATATTTTTTTAAAATTTTCACTTATAAAATTTTCTGTAATTATATAATTACCGGATTCTATTGATATTATCAATATAAACATATATATTTTCTCAAATAATGATCAATAAAAAACCTAAATGGATGATATTATTTAATACCGATTTAATTTTTTTTATTTATTAGAGACCTTTAAGCTAATAAATTTTCAATAATATTGGTATGAATTTTTAAATATAATTTTACCCAAAAAAACCGTGCCAAATATTTTAGCAAATAAAATTCGATAATCGGAAAATTATTCCCACCTGTTGGAGATTGATTTCTCATATGATGGGAAATTAATTCATTTTATTGCGAAATAATGATATAAAGGTTGAAATAAATTCATTTTATTGGAAGTAAAAGTCTTTATTTCTGGAAAAAAGTTCGCAATATTGGGAAAATATCTCTATCCAGTTGAGAAAACTTGTATTAAGAAAAATTCTGACATATTTTTTCTAAAATAAATTAAAATTGTTATTATTTTTTATACTATAAAATTTTGATAAAAAGAAACATTGTACAAAAAGTGAATAAATATCATAATCAATGATTTTTCACAAGTCTAAATTTTTAAATTTCGACTTTTTTACAGTAAAATCATGTTTTATTATCCTATTATTGAATTTTTGAAGATAAAAATTCATATAAATATATTTAAATCTGAATAATTACAATTCAAATTTTATATTTATAAAAATGGGTTGTAATTTTCGATAAAAATTTATTTTTTTAACATATTCCAAACGGAAAAAGTGAGATTAAATCATAATCACGTTATTTATATAAATATATTATCAAAAATCATAATAAAATTATTAACACAAATTATTGGGTTATAAAAAATCCATGTCAAAAATTTCAGAATGATATATCACCATTATTTTAGATAAATTTACGGCGATTCAATTTCACGAAATTGGATCTAGAAAGAAAAACTGGGATATTTGGAATATGGCTAAATTCCTGCACAAAACCATATAATATTCCATAGAAAAAAATTACATAGTTTTTACCATTATTTTTTAAAAGATAAGCGGAAAAAGTATTGAAATTTCATAAATATAGTTTAAATTTTATTATCTTTGTTTTTATTTATGCTATAACAAAAATTTCATCGATATCAGCTAATTTCAATTGGCTGAATTCAAGGATGATTCTTTACTGTATTTCATCTCAGCCATCAGGTCTATTTAAAGGGATTCTGAGCGGGGTATACCAGATAGTAGAAACTAATCCTATTGTTCTTAGGTAGGCAACAGATAGATCTGCAAATCAATTCAAAAGCTCCATGGTTAAAAGATTTTCTATGTATTTTTCCTTTTTTTCACAAATTTAACAATGGTCTTATCCATAAATAAGATTACAAGATAAAGAATTAAATGATCATTATCTAGAAATAATAATAAATCCTTATAAATTTTAAAATCAGCTTAAATTTTATACATTTTTAAGATTTATAACATTAGTAGATAAATCGGATAAATTTATCAAAATTCAATTATTATTTTTAAGAAAAAATTATCTCTAATTAGGATGTAAAATTATGATTTTATATTTAGAAAAAGTTTCATAAATCAAAATTAAATTTTTTCGATAAAATGTGTTTAACTAAATTATTGTTTATCTCTGTGATTACATGCTGTTTTATTTACCATTTTATTTCAAGAAACCCATAATAATATCATTTGTGTTTTTTCGTGAATTTGTTATTTTAATTATTTTAATTATATTAATTTCCATCAAATATTGTTAATATTTCGTTGAAACTGTTCTCGTTTAAAATAAAAACTGCTTATAAACATATGGTTCTTTTTTATGTTTTATTAAGTGATTAATTGTATAATAATTATGCATTGAGTTTAATAATAAAACAATTTTTCTGAAGTAAAAGACCATGCGATTATGTAGCAGTACATTATTATTAATATATTTATTTACCCACGGCTTATATAAATTTTTTTGTAGTTTTTAGCTTATAGATTTTGTTATATCTGCAGTTTATGCGATAAATTGTGAGATTATATATTAAGAAAATTTATATATCATTTGCCTATTTCATTTGATTCAGCAAAGTTTAGAGAAAACCATCTTTATAATTTTTTTTTAGAAAGTTTTTATTTCAATATTTTTTTTGGGAACGAAAACGATTTTTCGAACTTCTGTGAAAAAATCTATAGCGTTATTTTTTTGGTTCCAACATGTTCTTATTTTTTTATGGTTATATTATATAAATGCTTGGGTCTCTATAATATTTTTAAAGCAATTAGAAAAAATCAAATATTTATTATAATAGCCATAAAATTTAGTTTTAATATCACTGTTATCAATCTAAAAATAAAAAAAAATTATTTCGGATATTTTATTTTCGAAAAATACTTAAAAATACTTTTATTTGCAAAAAATTTCTATATTATACACCATTAATAAATAGAAAATTTTAAATATAAATATAGTAAAATTTGGCAAATTTTACTTGGGTTGAGCGCGTATAGGCTAAAACAAGAAACAAAACAGCACACACATATATATATATAGATAATTTTTAGAAAAAAATGAATTAATTATTAAAAATAATAATCAAATATCATTCGATTTTCTTTCATGTTTATTTATTTTATTTAAAAATATATTATAATCTGTAGATTTTTTTTGAGTAAAAAATTAACACCATTTAGAAAAAATCCAATTTATTTAAATGTATAAATCGATAAAAAGGTAATTTGATATTTTACAAAAAATATTTTAAAAACAGTAGAATATAAAGCCCAAAATATTTGATGGGCTTTACGGCTTTCATTAAGTTTTTTCATTCGAAAAATCAGCATATTTTTCAAAATTAAAATATAATATAATTATAATTCTATATACAAAGTGAGTCCGAAATTTTTTTTGTCACTATAAATATGCTTTTTCCCTTCTGGCTAAAAAATTCTGTATTGATACCAGAATAGATGCATTTTTTTGAGAATAAATGAAAAAACCAAGATTTTAGATTCTTCCTAATTTCTAGGTTTTATTACTAGTAATTTGTATTTAGCAAAAAAAAATCAGTAAAAATTAAAAAGATTAAAGCTACTTCGTATTTTTATTGTGCGTTTAAATTTATGCAAGGTTTAATTTTGACTATTAATTAGTTCAATTATTTATAATTAAAAATAGTTGGATTATATATTCGATAATTTAAACATGAATTATATTTTTCGAATTTGAGATAATCTGTGGTAAAAAATAAGAGAAAAAGATAATAATATCAAAAACTCACATAAAAATTAAGGGTTAATAAATTCTTTATATGCATTTAAATTTTTTTACATCAAATAATCCCCTTTATACACTTCTGTATTTATAAATATATACATATATATATATTTAAAGAGAAGTTTATTTTAAAGTTATTTTGCAAAATAAAGCAATAGGATAATTGAACATTAAAAATTCAGAATGTTAAGATATATCTTTGAATTAAATGGCTCAAATCATGTGATAAGAAAATGACCATTATTGTTTCATATATGCAAACAGCTCACAAAAAATATTTTTTGTAATTATAAAAATACTGTGCAATAGCGAATAGAAGGTGCTCAATTTCGCAAACAAGAATTCAATGCATCTTTGGGAAATCAAAGGGTCAAATAGGATATCATACAGGTTAATAAATTAATACCAATCAATATTTTTTAATTTGCGAAAATAATCGCTTCTCAGTCATTTATAGATATTATTTTCTAAAATCAAAACACATTCTAAAACTAGAAAAAAATTTCCTAGCCCGATACGGGGGTCGAACCCGTAGCCTTGAGGTTAAAAGCCTCACGCTCTACCATTGAGCTAACCGGGCAATTACCGTCAGCAACAGGATTTGAACCTGTGCGGGCAGAGCCCAATAGATTTCAAGTCTATCTCCTTAACCACTCGGACATACTGACATATGATTTCTGCCGGACTCGAACCGGCGACCGTCTGTGTGTTAGACAGACGTGATAACCATCTACACCAAGAAATCACGTCTCTCCAGAAAATTTTATTATATAATATATTTATAATTTTATACGTGTTTTTGGGATGCAAAGAATTTACATAAAGACGCTTAAGATAGGTAAATTGATATATTATTCTAATTTTTCATATACAGTTCTTGAAAATGTCTAAAAATAGCTTTCCATAACTTTGTATTTGAAAATACTTATATATATATATATATATATATTATTTTTTTATTATCACGGATTTTATTGAAAGCCTTTATATACCACAACTGTAAATAAAGAGTCATATAAATATTTAGATGTGGCAAATATGACTCGCGGAGTTTGATTTTTCTTTAAATAATTCGCCTCCATAATTGATTTTAATAATTCGAATAAATAAATCTTTATATTCTAAGACCCTCTTCTGAAGCACAAGCGCATATTGCGTAGAAATAGTGAAAATATAAAGCTTAGACAAATAATTTTAAATGATTTTAAATGATTTTATCTGGTACAAAACTTAGTAACTAGATGTTTTATGGAAGAAATTATACGATATATTACCACAAAAAACTGAATATCTATCTGCTCCAGTGCTTTTTACACTTTAGTTTTTCTTGGCTCGGCGAAAAGATTGTATATAGTCAGTTTCCAAGTCCAGAAACCAAGAAAACTTGAAAAAATGATTTTTTTAATTTTTAATTTATATTATTTACTATTTTATTGTATATTATTTAACTCAAAACATGCTATTTCTGGTTGAAAAAAGAAAAAAAATATAAATATAAATATAAAATAAAATAAAATAACTATAACTTATTCAAGATATTTTATACTCATACATTTCTTATAGTATCTAAATAGAGCTTATGTAGATTAGCATACTATTCTTATGTATTTAAACTTTCGAAGCACTTGAAAATAAAAAATACCTTGAAATATTGCCTTTGATAACTTCTATTTTCAGCAATATTAATCCTTATATTAACCCTAAAGATTAAGTAACCCTCATATCTCGATTTTTATAATATTTTTCCATTCTCCTATCATATGATACAATCGCCAACATATATACCTGAATCAAGCCTTCATATTCACTGAAGTTTTTTTCTTTATTTATTTTTTAAAAAATAGCCCGGAATTAAAAAAAAAAACTGTTTAATTAATCTAAACTTATGCGCGTAAAAAAAAAAAAAAAATCAATTTGATTATTTTGCATTATTTTAAAGTATAATAGTTTATGAAAAGGAGACATACTTTTTTTTCTAATTTTTTTTCGTAGCTTTGAAAAATGCAAAGAATTTATATTTCCTAAATAAATACACTAAATATTTTTTTACATGCCTTTTTTACAATTTTTCTGCTCATATTGTTTTTAAATAGTATTTGTAAGAATATATTTTGCCATATGGAGACATAAATATTAGTCTAATATAATTCAGTATAAAAAATACCTCACCTACTTTTTTTTAGCTAATTTCAAATAAATACTTTCACTAATTCGGATACATACAATTTCACCCACTTCCAGATATGCATAACTCCAATTTAGCATATTCAAAATTTATCATACAAACCAAAAGGTATAACTAAAAATATGATAACATAAAAATTGGCTTACTAACCGCAATCAATAATTTTTTTTTTACACATCACACACTACAAATTAAGTATAAAAAAAATATTGCCGAGTTTTCAAAAAAAATGCTATTTTTTAATAAATTTAATAAATGACCCTACTAAAAAAAATAAGGAGAAATATCATACACATTTTATTAGAATTTATTTGGCGATAAACTTTTCCATAATCAGCGATTATGGAATCCTTCGGGGAAAAAAATTACATTATTAATTTCCTATTATCTGCTATTTTTACTATAAAATAAAAATCCGTATATATATGAAGTGCTTTATATCCCTAGAATTAAAGCCAAAATTTAAATACCCATGTTTTTATGTTGTTTTCAAACATAGATAGATATATTTTATTTTAATATAATACTCATTTTAAAAATTTTAGAGCCTTTTCAAATATTTTTAAACATGAAAAATCGAAAAAAAAAGTAAGTTATTGAGCCGAAGAGTAGGAAAAAACTCTTTGAATTTTTTAAAGGAATCAATTTATTTTTTAGTTAGAATTGTTCAAAGCTATAGCCTTATGTATTATACAGCGACTGATGCACCAACTCATTCATATAATGATTGTTCAAAATATATTTTTAGTTATTTTTAAAAAACCAAACTAAAAAAATATATTAAGCTTCTTAATAATTGTACCTTAATTTTTTATAGTAGCCGTGGCTTACTTTCAGAAATATCCATATCAATATATATATATATATTCCAAGATTTCTACTCCCACCATCGCTAAGCCAAAAATTATAACCAGCTCTGATAGCCCTAATTAAAGAATTAAATCTCAATTTTTTTATAATTATATCGTATTTAATACTAAAATCAAACGATTTTTTTTCTAACTATTATCATTAATTATATAATAGTGTGATTGGTACCGAAATAAGTAGAAAGTTCATATTTTCTGCTTCCCGCTCCCTGCCCCCCTGCGCCTTGCACCTCACACCTCTCACCATCCAATCAATATATTAATGATAAAGGTATATATATTCAGCTATCAATTTTCTTTAAATAAAATCTGCAAAAATATTTTTTAATAAATCTCACAAGCATTAAATTTTTGTTTTATCTTGTTTTTTTTTTTGAATCTTACACTTTTAAATCAGACCAAGGGTAAGTATTTTCATTATCAGTTTCAACTCCAATTAAAAATTTCTAAACTTTAATTTTATTCTCTCTAATTATTTAGTCAATTTTTATGAATTTAATCCAATTTTCGTTTTTAATTTATGTTGATAATTTTTAATTTGAATAAAATATCATTCACTAAATTATAAAAAGCCATTTCTACCTCTATTATCCAAACTGTGATAAATATAAAACATAAAAATACACTAAGGCCATCTTTACGAAGATGTGGCTTTTAAATTTATATTTACAAGGTTTTTTTAAATGTTTTTTAATTATTTGTGTTAGATTTATAACTAAATAAAATTAATCTTTGCAATTTAAATAAAATTTAACAGCTATATAATTAATATTTTTTACCAAGAGACTATTTCTTAATGGATTTTTTTAGTTATATACAATAATAACTAAATTTATTTATTTGACGTTATTTGCATTAAATAAATAAAAATATCAAAAATAAGTGTCGTTTTATTACTTCTTTAAATTAAAAATTATACCATACAGCAGATTATTAGACTTTCCAATAATTTTCTAAAGTTTATAATTAGATTATTCTACATATTTTTTGTATTTTTTACACATATTTTGCTTTTTTTTAACCTATTCATTATATTTTGGGGTATCAAGAGCTCTATATCTTTCTTAACTTCTTAATATATTTCCTGATATGTAATTTTTTTTCAAAAAATACTCTTAATTCTAACAAATTTTTAATAAGTTGTTATAATTAATAAAAAAAATCATGAAATGTCTCTAAAGGTGTTATGAAAGTTCTAAGAAATCTATGAATTTGTACTTTTATATATATATATTTTTTCTGGATTTAATTAAATCTTTGACAAATTATTTGTTTAAATTTTGCAAACATAATTCGTACCAAATGAAAAAAAAAGTACAATATCCGTAGTTTGAAAACATAATTGTTTTACTTGAATTACTGATAATTAAAATTCGCTAATCAATATTTCAGATTCTTTAATATATATTCATTTTAACACAAAATAGTTGTAAGCTTTATAATTTTTTTTATATTATTTTGCTTCAAGTTTTTTCGGCAGAGAACAAAATTTAATGTAAATATGCAGTGCATTTTCATTCCAGGTATAACAAAGACCTCGCAAAAAGTAGAGGAGATGCTTTAAAGTACATAAAAAAGAGCCAGAGCCTATAATTGAAAATTTTACTGAGATTATTTATTGCAGAAGAAATTAAAATTCTATACCTTCTGGATATCATGCCAGAATCATTGATCTTGAAATTAATGTATTTTGTATGGAAATTCAGTAAAAGAAAATTCGTCCAACTCAAGAAAATTTTGAGTGTATTTTGGAAGGAAATAAATTCTGTCTCTGTTGATAATACAAACCAGGCTAGGCCTGGAAAGTATCACTGCTTACTCATAATCTTGTAAATGATTATAAATTTTCAAACAATTTCTTTGGATTTATACTATTATTCAGCAATAATTCTTTGATTGCCTTGATATGGGATTTAATTGATATTGCATCATAACACTTTCTACTATGGGCATGACCAGAAAACCTGGTGGTTGATGGTGGATAATAATTTATGGCTATAAATTCATAGCATATATCCTATAATTATTTAATATAACATTACTCTCAAGCTGTATATAATAAAGATAAAAATCAAAAAATAGAATTTTACTATTTCTGATACTTGAAATAATTTCAGCATTTATCTTAAATGATATAAAATAAATATAAATAATTTTATTAAACTCATTTATTTATTATGAAATTGACAAAAAATAGGATCATTTTTGGTATATTTAATGCAAATAACGTCAAATAAATAAATTTAGTTATTATTGTATATAACTAAAAAAATCCATTAAGAAATAGTCTCTTGGTAAAAAATATTAATTATATAGCTGTTAAATTTTATTTAAATTGCAAAGATTAATTTTATTTAGTTATAAATCTAACACAAATAATTAAAAAACATTTAAAAAAACCTTGTAAATATAAATTTAAAAGCCACATCTTCGTAAAGATGGCCTTAGTGTATTTTTATGTTTTATATTTATCACAGTTTGGATAATAGAGGTAGAAATGGCTTTTTATAATTTAGTGAATGATATTTTATTCAAATTAAAAATTATCAACATAAATTAAAAACGAAAATTGGATTAAATTCATAAAAATTGACTAAATA
>LSSL01000921.1:0-15735 GCA_001953115.1 Smittium mucronatum
AAATTAAAGAAATTATTGAGCACATCTCTTATAAATATGTAATAAATCTCCCCACTATCCTAGAAGGTTCTACATATATTAATTTTTGTCGAACTAATGGAATTCTCAATATTTTTTTCAATCAATACTGACGATGATTTGAAAAATATATCTGCAAAATGGGCGAGAAAATTATATTTATTATTTCTAAAATTATAATGTATAATATCGTTAAGAGCCTCATAAAAATTCAAAAAACTAGCTATGTGTGTATTTTTTCAATATATAATAGACTTAATACTGGTGGGATCATTTTTACAAAAAGTGATATAACTTATAGCTTCATTTACCAAGTCATTTTTTTCCAAAGAAAACATCGTAATAAAGACTTTTTGATATACAAGATTCATTTATATAGCTTTTTGGTGTTTATTATGAAATTAGACCATCATTTTCCATAATATATTTAGAAAAATTAATAGATAAACTAAATTTTGTGTTTTTATTAGGTAGAAATACCATTTAAAACGATAGTGGATTATAATAAAGCAATAACATGCTTAAAATTGATAAATAAATATAAAAGAATGATTTTGATAAAATTTAAATAGGCTAAGTCTGTTAAATTTTTTAAAGAAAAGTAATATCTATAATTAGTTTCAATTAAAATGTTTTTATGGTTCTTTGAAAATATTTGATTTAATTTCTTGTACCATTTATCATTTGAACCATCGATATTATATTTTTATAACCTAATTAAATTTTAGCACTTATAATTATTAATCGAAAATATTGAAAAGAGGCTTATTTGATTTTCGTTTATTTCTTATTGTTTATTTATACTATATCATTGAATTGATTGTTTATATCCTTTTAAAAAATCATTATAACATAGGCTCTTCTAAAAAAAAATTTTACTCTTAAAACCTCTGTATTTATATTTTGTTAAAAATTATGTTATATTAACTTATAAATTATTATATCATAAAAATATGCTGAAATAAAATCAAATATTAAGGATAAACTTAATGGAATTAGGATAAAAGCAAACTTGATATGTTACAAATTCCAAATATTCAAAATTTTGTTATTAAATAAAATAAAATAAAATAAAATAAATCTATTGTTTAGGAAAAAATTGATTCAATCTTTTAGATCTCTGGGTAAATAAAATTTGCGAAAATTTAATTTTCTATAAGATATATATGTCAAATTTCAGAAATATCAATCCTAAATTACCAAGATATTAATGGTTAATTAAAATGGTAAATATATTTAATTATAGATTCATCTTCATTTATTATTTATTAAATTTTATTCTTGATACGTCTAATATATATTTGGTTGCTATTTTTCTCAAACGAAATATGTTTAAAAAAACCGAATTTATACATCTTATATTTTTTGGAACCTTCTAAATTTTATTGTTTCTGCTATGTTCAACACTCGTATTCATTTAAACCTTTTTGTTATTACCCCCTCAATGAAGTGTCAAATTTTAGTGTCAAAAAATAATATAGAAACTGGCCTATCCTAGTAGAAAAATCCAGATTAATGGTTGTATGGATTATAAAAAATTGCTATTTTTTTTGGTAGTTTATTTGAACCGATTTTATTTGCTTAAAAAAATCTTCGTTAATTTTTATGCTATAAATGAAAATAATTTGATAATTTGATCACTTTTGGAATTTTTTTCAAAAATCTGATCATTTTTGCAAATATTTCTGAAAACCTGATCATTTTTCCAATTTTCCCATAAATTAATTCTGTTTAATTCTTATTATTTCTCGCCTAATTAAAACTATTTGAAATCAAATTCAAACAGAAAAAAACCGATAAGCAATAATCAGCAAAAATAAGATAAGACATTGATGTACGTAATATTTGTATTTTAATAAAGTATGAGCTAGTTATAAGGTAAATTTTTGTTAAAAATAAAGTGTATCATAGAGTTTTCAAAATAATATATAGTGTCAATACTATTAAATTAACCGATTTTGTACTATATTTTGTGATGAAATTGATCTAAATTTAAATTTTCGATTATATAAAAGCAAGTTTGCATAATTTTTTCAGGCTATATTCTTTAATTTGTAAAATATGTCAAAAATTTCCTGTGAAGACCAAAAAAGTTGAGTCAAAATATCTTCCAAACTCACTCCAGAAATTTTATTATTTTAAGATTCGTTTTATCTAGCTTTGGGTGTCTTTCGTCTCTCTAGTACCATTAGAAACTTAATTCCTGTTATAATACTATTATGATCTTAATATTTATGAATCATTTCTAAAATTACTGCCAGACTGTAAATTGTAAAATTTTCATTCCCTAGACAAAGTATTTTGCATTAATCGTATGCTTTGCACTTTATGTACAATACATACTTTTTTTTTTGGAAAATTTAATAAAATACATGTCATTTATGTAACACGAGTTTTCAATACTCGCACCATTTCTATTTTTTTCTTGGGTCTAAAAACTATAAACCTAATAAAACTAACGCCCGTCATTTTCGGTGATACTTTAACCCTTTAAATTCCGATGGTAGAATATATACTTATATAAAATAAAATAAAAATAGTTTATTAGTAATTTTTTCTATAATTATAGTCTCATTTTCATCCCTGATTTTAATTTTTTCGATATAGATGATTTTTTATTTTTTTATTTTCGAATGACATGATTTTTCCAAATTATCTACTACGAAAATTTAAATAAAATTTTGGATTATTTTATACTAGTTGGATTATAAAAAATTTCAATAGTTTACATTTTGCAGAAATATATAGCTAATTTCTCGGTTTCCTTTTTTTTTTAATCTTCGTTCGGGAAATGAATGATTTTAGCAGCGCTATTATCAACTATCTAAAAAAATGAATTAAATAAAAGGTAACAAAAATATTTTCAATTGATGAATAATATATTTTTTATAGTTTATTTTTGGCGTAAATTGCACTGCTATAGTATAAAATGTCTCGGATAAGTTTTATTTACTTATTTTTCATGCTGATAGCATCAAATTTTTACTTTTTTTTGTATTTAAACTTTATTTTTGATTTTATGGAAGTTATTTTCAATAAGTTATTTTCATTATTATGAGCTTCCATTCTTTTAATTTTGGTAACCATGTTGAATATTTAAGATTTTGTGTCACCAATATTAAGGTTATTTTTTATATTCGAAAATTCTGTATCAATCTCTAAATTAGGTTTGAAGGTAGGAAGTTGTGAATAATTTCCAAAACTTTCCACCGGTGACTTAATTCATTCGTTTTTTCTGATTTCGGGTTCTTTTACCGGCTTTATATACCGTTATATGGGTGCTAATGCGAGTTTCAATCATATATACAGTTTAGGGACCAAAAATATTCTATATTTTTTTAATAAAAAATTTCCTATTTTCCATTTTTTCCGAGCTACTAAAAATGATTCAGATTTTTTCGTATTGATTATCATGTGTATTTAATCAATTTGAGGTCTAAAAAAATTATTATTCAATGATTTCAGATCCTCTTAATGAGTTTCAGAAACGTTTGGATATCTTTTTCCTCCAAATTTTCTTATTTATGATAAGGGAGTGTTGTTTCCAGAATATACCATAAAAATTTTTCTTGAGAATAATTTAATTTTATGTATTTGAAAACTGAAAATATACAAGTTATACTTTAGCTGATATTCCTATTTTTCACACTTTCATTTTCAAAATATTGATTATATGATTATTTTAGCTTGGTTTAGTGTAAATATCGAGCTCCTGTGTATCTTGAAGAAAGATTATGTAATTACGTAATTTAAATTTTTATATCCACCAAGTTTATTTTAAATTGCTAATATTGTTTATTTGGCTTCGATAGTACAAGTTTTTTATTGTTTATGGCACTTTATTTTTCTTTTATTTAAGTCTGCTAAAAATTTTTTTTAGAAAGAAAATCACACGAAATATATTGAATTTTCTCAAATATATCATATAGATTTCTTACTGATGATTTTCCCGTATTTAATAGCGTTGACGCTTTTATTTTTATAATCAAACCTTATGTCTTGAAAATTTTTAGCTCATATTCCTTGTGTTTACTATGATTGCTAAGAGTTGTATTTTATGTTTAGTAACCAATTATAAATTTTTTCCTTTACTAAAAATACAAGTCTGCTTAAATTTATTAATACAATGTTGATATTAAATATGAATTTTTCTTTTGACTCGTTCAAGATTAGCGAAAAGTATAGAAATACATTAAAATTTATCTTTTTTGATATTATCCACCTGATAGGAGGTCTTGTATCTTTTTTTAATATCTGTGGAGTTAGGTTTGACTGGGAAAAAAAATAATCAACTGGTAATTTTTTCTTTATAACTGAAAATTAAACGCCTTTTAAAGAGTATCTGATTTTAATGTTAATATAGTAGTACTAAATATATTGTTGTCATTTAGTTTTTTCTTTTAAAAAGCGCGGATTTTTTTCCCGGTGTTTCTGTTTTGAATAGCTTTTGCTCTATATAATTTTTCAAGGGATTTGGTTTTATCACTGGGATTGAATCTCCAGTTTTATTTGGAACTGTGAGAAAATTTTTAGAGGCTATATTATTTATCCCTACATCATTCGATTGATTTTTTCTTTATTAGTCCCATAATTTATGCCTGGATAGTTTCTAATTCACCATTTTCCTTTGGTTTTGTCTCGAGTTAAGTTTTTTCGTAGGCATTATTTTTATTAATAATATTTTTATTCCGTATTTAATCAGTAAATTTATCCTTTTTTTATCGCAAAAAGGTTCTCTGTAGCTTGTTAAATTAATATTATACTTCCTAAAGCCTTTTTTATGATCTTTTACCGCTTCTGAAAGGATGGCAACTATAATTTTTAATAATTAAATTTAAAATCCCATAATTTTATCTAAAGATCCCTTCTTTTTCCATAATTGCTGAAATTGAAGATATTTTTTTTAAATTTTGTTTCGATGGGTATGTATTTTTAAACCCTTTGTGAGAAAAATTACTAGCCCTCTAGAATGTTTTTACTAACCATTTAAATGATTTTAAATGTTGAATGAGCTCTTTTATTTCAATTATATCTTTTCTGGAACTAATTCCAGAGATTTAAGAGCTTTTTCTTACACCAATATTCATCTTTACACATTCTCCGAACTAAGTTTCAAAATATATGATCAAAATCGGACTGTGTAATTGCTAAATGCTAACCAGGTCCTTAGTTTCTTCATATCCAATTTTAAAGCTGTTCTGAATGAGTTTTTGGAAAAAGAAATCGATGGGTTTTTTGATTCCTGAAATACCGATTTCAATTTCCACTGGTTTTCTATCTGTGTTTCTAATATTTTGGGGCATTAAAAATCCGTTTAAAACCAATAGTTTTTACTCCATATCTTTATTTTTTGGAAAATAACAGAGATAATTCCTATTTTCGATATCTTTTATAGAATAATTTTAAAAAAAATCATTGGTTTTTGTTAGTATCTCAAGTGATTCTGAGTAAATATTTAAAAAATTAGATGTACTTATTTCTACAATCTAGTCATATTGCGACTATTCTTTTGAGAATCCTGAGCTATCTATAGATCCTTGGTTTACTATTTATATAACTTTTTTTCATATTCCGCTGATCTCTGTATTTTTTTAAGATTCGGATTAAATAAAGGATCCATGTTTTATAAAACTTTCAAGTACTTATAAGAAACATTCTGATACGGTCACATAAGATTTTTTATTAAATTTTTCTGGAATAATTTTCTGGATATTTTGAATTTAATTGATTTTGAACTAATATGCAGTTTTAGTACCTAGCTAAAATAAAGATGTCAAATTATCAATATTAAGTAACTAGACTATTTATTTTTATTTTTCTAATTATTTATACCCGATTTTTTGTATTCCCATCTAAATTGAAAGGTTTTTAGTTGAATTAGCACTAAATATATTCATTTATGATTAATTTTATTGGTATATTGCAAATTAAAATAAATATTTGGTAAAAATATCAAATTTATCTTAGCTAATTAAGATAATTATATCAAATTATTGGATTAATATTGAAAATTTTCAAAATAATATTTTAATAAAATAATTACTTTGATTTTTTTAAAAAAAATAGGGATAACTTATGAAATAAATATTCTCTTATAGTTTTTATATATATAAGCTGTTTTCTTTTTAAAATTCTCATGTCTTTGAATTTTAAATGCTGCATTGTATATAAAATCAAATAATATAAAGAAAATAAAAAATTTAACTAATTAATATATATATATATATAACAATTTATTTTTTTTAAAACGCATTCAGCTGATAATATGCAAATATGTGAATGTGATTAATATTAATAATTTTCCATTAGTTTATTTTTAGCTTCTACATCTCAAGTTACATTTTAATATTTTTTTATCTATATTTTTGTTTTTAAAATAAATTTTAAAAGAATTTTTTTACATTTGTTTGGAATTAATTAAAATTTAATAATTTAACATAAAAAATTTTACTTAAGGTAAAATTTTTGAAATAATTTTTGTATTTCCTGCGCGAGGTTTATGGTTTAAAAAATCCAAGTTAAAAATTTTCTCTTTTTTAAACATTGAATGTTTTATATTAATTAAAAAAGATTTTCTGTATTTTTGAACAATATTTTAGTAATTTTTTTTTTATTTTTGACAAATATATATAATTTTTATTTTTATCAGTTTTATCAACTAATTTTTTTATTAGTTAAAGATCTATCTATTAAGCTTTAATAAAAAAAATTTATATAAATATAAACCACGAAATATTATTTTCATATTTTCAAAATGTTAAATATATTAGAATGGATCCTTAAAATAGATCAAATAAAATGAATAGGTGGAGTATTATCTAGCTTTTTGCAAAAAAATGACATGGAATTATAGTAAGTATATATCAAAATTGCGGTGAAAAATCATCTGTGAACATATAATGTATTTTTTCGTATATTAGTTATGGAATTTTGAATATTATCATTATATTTTCTAGATTATTTTCTCGAATTTAAATTTAAATTTGATAAAAAAAAATTAAAATAAACAGCACATCTATGTAAAATAGGATGAAATCCATGTTTTATTTTAATTATTGTGAAAAAAATTTTATTTTAGATTTTATCCGGAAAAAAACATCCAAAAAATTTAACACTGATTAAAAATTTTACTCTAAATAATTTTTAATAGCATTTTCTTACAAAAAAATTCATTTAAAAACATTTTCTGTGGCAAAAAAAAAATACGACACAATTTAACTTAATTTTAAAAAGCTGAATATATCTCAACTTTCAGACTACGGATATTTAATCACCTATATTCATTAATTATAATAAAAATATAAATCGTACTCACATAATAAATTAATATATGATATAAAATAAATCATTTTAAATATCTATACCTCCTCCCAAAAAATAGAAAATAATAAGGTAAATTAGACTTATTTTTATTGGTTATATAGTTTCCTTCTTACAAAACACAATTTCGGGATTAAATATTCTTGTCAGCCTTAAGATATAACTGAACCTATAAACATGTAATAAAATTATGGTGCAATTTACAATAAGAAAAATATATAATTTCAATTATTACTATTGATATATAATATGTGTCATTTTTAAAATTTTAATGGTAAATTTTCAGAAATTTCAACTCTTCATATTTCATATAATAAATCAGTGTGAAATTTATTTAAAATTTTCTAAAAATTGATATTTTACTTAATATATTTTATTCCAAAATAAGTATCCAGAAATTAAAAATAATTTTTCTATAATTTATATAATGTGTATATATTATCATACAATCGTAATAATTTTTATAATATAATTTCAGATCAAACTACTTGTAATAGATCATTATATATTTTAGAAAAGGTATGAAAAAATCATATTAGGTTATCAAAAAATAAATTTTTAGATACTGAGAGGCTTTTAATATATATATATATATATATATATCCGAGAAAAATATATAAACATGCGTTATTTTGACTATATTTTTGCTACTTAAAAATTTATCTGTATTTGATTTGTTTTTTAAATATAAATTCAAAATCTATTAAATCATATAAATACTATTATCTCCTTTTTGTTTATAAGAATTTTTCTGAATATATTTTTGCTGATAAATAGCTTTGAAACTAGAAAAATATGTCATAATATTTGGGTTGAAAATTTACACAAATTTTCAAAAGCTTAAAAACATGATTTTTTAATAAGTTGCGCGATTTTATATTTTAAATACTTTTTTACTCAGAATTTTTTAATAAAAAATTAAAACTAAATAGGTATCACCAAAAATTTGGCCTAAAATAGTTGGTTACTGAGAATTTTTTTCTTTCACAATCTAATCCAGAAAAGAAATTTTTAATTAAAACATGAACATTTCCGAAAAGAATTTTATCTAGCTTTTTTCATTAAAAAGTATATTTATAATTTTTTTCTTTTTGGAATTCAGAAACATCTGCTGAAATTCAGTTCAAATTTATTTGATTATTAATTGGAAACCGTTTCATTTATGAATTTTATTTAGAGGGATTTTCTGTTAATTAAAAATGCTTATCTCGTTGCTTAGTAAAGATTAATTAAAATCAAATAATTTTAAAAAAATTATTAAATTCTTTTATCAAGCAATTTATTTAAAACATAAAAATAGTATAAAAAATTAAAAAATATTTATTTATCGAATTTTTTTTTAAAAAACAGTATTTAGTTTAAAATTTAATTTCGAAAAAATTGCAGGTTTTTTTTTTTTTTTTTTGCAACTGTAGAAACTCCGTACCTCGCATTTATTTGAAAGAGAGGTCTATTTAACCATTTAAAATTTACAGCATAAGAGTTCTGAGTAGAAATAATTTTATTATATGGCATATTATTTCGCGCACCAGAATTTTTTCCGTTAAAAGTTTTTTATCCTCGGTTTAATATATATTTTTTGAATATTGGGTTGTTTTTTATTCAAATAAATTATTGAAAATATCAAATAAATATTGCGGTAAATAAAAACCAGAAACATTTATATTAAATTTGAAAATTTTATGTATTCACTAAGCCGATGATTCGCTAAAAATAAAGTTAATCGATAAGGCTTATTTGAAAAATGCATCTGGTCAGTCAAAGAATATCTCATATATTCAGTTTTTTTGGTCTATCTTTTTAAAATTACAGTTCTGAGGTATTTGATTTTGGAAAAAAATCATTGATTTTATTTTTCAAAGATAAGTTGTTAAATTTTCATCAGAAAATTTATTATATAAATCCGCTCTATGGATTTAGCGGTTTGATACCTTATGATCGTTGAAGTTACATTTTTTTAATGTAAAATAAAATAAATAAAACTAAATCATAAATTTGATCTTTAATTCCATAATTATTGGGTGTAGTTTTAGGTCCATAAAGTATCATAGCAAATAAAAATAGAGAGCTAAATAAACATCAAATATTCTTTCTATGAAGCTATTAAAAAAATATCTTTGATTACTTTGAATAGCAAAGTTCAAGCTACCATTCTTTAATTTATAAGAAACGCGAAGGATGTAAGAGAGAAATATATTATTAGAAAATTTAAATCTCAGGAAAATATAAAATGAGCAAAGAGAAGAATACTATCATTGATTCATTCTTACGAGCAGGCTTAAAATTAAGAAGCATAAGTTATTGAGTTGAAATGGAATAAAATAAACATAAAGAGGATTGGATTAAAATTTTAAATTCTAAAAGGCCATATACCCATGTCTTTTTTTTAAGTACAAAATAGAATAATTAAAGAAAAAAGAAAATTTTAATATCAATGAGCAGAGTATCAAAAAAAAAGGCGGTAGGGGGCGAGGGATGGTTGAGGCAACAAGTTTATAGAACTCCCCTGAGTTTATTTTTTTGGACGTCGGTCAAAGTAGCAGGGAATTCGACGTCAAATTTGATGATGAGATCACCTTTAGCTCCAGGAGTTTTGGAGATTGGCATACCTTCATCGGCGACACGTACTTCTTTTCCGGGAGGAGTAGTGTTGGTGTGGTTTTCGATCTGGATTTTGCGACCATCCAAGGTATTAATTGATTTCTTATAACCAACCAAGGACTCAAGAAGGGTGAGTTTGATTTTCATTTTGAGATCATTGTCTGAGCGAGTAAAGACAGCGTCTGGTTTTTCTTCGACGACAATGACAATATCTTGAGCACCGTTGCCCAAATTATCACCTTCACCAGAGAATCTGATTTTAGTGCCTGACTTCCATCCAGGTTTTATGTCGATTTGAAGGATTTTCTCGGAGGTATTTAATTGACCAGTAGAGTTATCGATGATTTTACGGGTAACTTTAAGTTTTTTATTAGCACCAGTGTACAAATCTTTAAGATTGACAGGCAAGGTTCGTTCGATTTGTCCACTGCTTTTTTTCGGACCAGCACCAAAAGAGCCCATGAAATCAGCAGGCGCACCAGCTGGATGATGCATGCGGGAAGTCTTCTTTCGTCCAGCGCCATGGCCACCACCCATGAAGATGCCGCCAGCGCCGTCCATAAAGATTTGCTCGAAAATATCCTCGGGATTGCTGGGGGTAAAACCACCAAATGCACCACCAGGCATACCACCTTGTGAGGAGAATGAAAAAGTAGTACCACCGGAGGCTCCAGGGAACCCAAAGAACGGACTAGCACCAGGAGCGCCACCAGAGCTACTACTTTGTGGAGCAGGCATACCACTCTTAAGAGCATCCTCGCCATACTGATCGTAGATTGTACGCTTCTGCTTATCGGAAAGAACTTCAAATGCTTCTGAAACTTCTTTGAACTTCTTGTCGGCAAGTTCTTTGTCATGGCCCTTGTTACGATCGGGATGCCATTTCAAAGCCATCTTACGGTACGCCTTCTTCAATTCATCATCAGTAGCCTTCTTATCGACCCCTAGTATGGCATAGTAATCTTTACCCATTTTATTATTTATCTAGACGGTAGAAAGAATGGAGTAAACTGCTTGTAATGTGAGACTAATGTAGGGTAATAGGTGTGCCGGATAGGATCTAGATATCTGATTTTTTCTAATTCTGGGACAAAGTAAGTTTAAATATTAGTATCCAGTCTATTTTTTATAAATAAAGGTTAAAGTCTAAAATTAAATTTAATGCAGAATTATAGAGATAAGGCGGAAGAAAAAAGTTAAAAACAGTATTGATGAGATAAACTTATAAACTTATTATACCTTTATTGGTTGAGAAAGAACTCTTTAATGAAAACAGTAAATAAAAAGAATATGAATAATAGAGAAATGAGAGGAGAAAGTGACGTGGGTGTAAATAAAGACGGTCTAAAATAAAATAAACAGGAACAATCTAAATACAACCAAAAGGCTATATAGTCGCAATATATTTATAAAGCGAGACCGATTAAGTTTATCATAAGACTTGATGTAACATTAAAAAATGGAAGGACACTGATCCCTAATCTTTAAAATAAACTAGCTTGCTACTTCTAAGCCATATTGCCATTGGATGGATCATAAATTCTATGGTGAAACGAGCCTCGCTACCGAAAAATCCCGTATAGAGAAAAGCAATCCAATGAAACCTCCTTTTTTTTTTATTAACTCTACGATCCTGCTCTTTAGATTTTACTGCACCAAGCCCGTTTGTCCTACCTATTTCCAATCACATGCATCAATATTTTCCAATAGAAAATTTCCTTTTCCCAAAGCATCTATTCTACTCGCGAACTCATTATGTCAATTAGCCACTGTTTTTTGTGTGCCATAAATATCCCTCAATCCCAAGCAGCCCCTCAAAACATTTCCTACCCGGGAATACAGTTGTGTTCCTGAATCTACATCTTTTCATAGTACAATTTCGTCAAGCCCAAATTGGCCTATAAGTTTACATATCTCTGCAAAGTATATTTCTAGTAGGTTCTATTTGCTTCCAGAAATAATAAAACATCTGTATTCCACCTTAATCGAATTTCTATTCGCCCTCAACTATTTAATTGCATCTGTATATCGATTCCAAAAGTTTCTATTCGCTAAATGTATCCTCTACATTTTTCCATTTGATAGCGCTATTTCTATGTGGTTCTATTTCCCAACAAAAAATGCCAATCCTTTCGAAAAAAATGTAGCGAATCCTTTTGATAGCGAGTAGCAAATAAGACATCTTATTGTTTACACTTCAGTTCTCCTTACCAACCCAGACAAACAAAAATCTTTGACGTTATTCATATGTCCTATCATAACTGCTTATGTGCAGGAAAAATGATATATCTTTCGACCCCCTTGGAGACCATGTAGTAATGTTATTAGTATTATTAATAGTTCACAATACATTCGGTTTACTGACCAATAGTATAATTTATTCTAATACAAATAGCCTTGTTGCTCAAATCATACCAAATGCAGAACACCCCCCTGAAAAGTTTAGAGTTCAGTGGATTAACCCACAATATTATTACGAAATAAACCCCAATATGAATTTAATGGCACCGTGACATTTGCCCCAAATTTTTGGCCCAAATGCCATTTCATCAAATACACATTGACCCAATGGACAATTCACCAAATTGAAATATCGCCCAATGGACATTTCAACAAATGAAGACATCATCCAATGAAATTTGGTAAATCCTTTTTTTTAATTTCTATAAGCCACTTCGCGATCAAAAAAATCCTTAATATGAATTCTAAATATTATCATGGCTTTAATAAAGAAAATCCATAAAAGATCTTGAAAGGCTGTTAAAAAAACTGTAATAGAGCGAATATGTTTATCTATTTAGATTTTATGATTTAAGACAACAATAATCAAGTTTATAGCTCAAAATATCGGATCCTGAATGTATAATTGCTAGATTTAATAAAGATTTCGCGTAAACACAAATTTTTACTTTAGATGGCATTTTCCAAATGTTTTTGGGTGAAATGTCCATTTGGCAAAATTAATTGGGCCATTTGTCTTTGGGCGAAATGTCGTAGAACCTTTAAAAATAGCAAATGCAGGCTTTTAAATCATGGATAGCATTAGTTGGTGTCGGGGGTCAAGTATTGTGAAGTCCTAATTTACACAAATCAATGTTTTTCGTTTTTTATGCTGCAGTAATTCCCAGTATAACATATGTTACCATGATTACATGCATATTTTAGATATTTACTGAGTTCAAATATGCAACTGTTTTTTATTTCTGACTCCAAAGGCATTCAAGTATATTAAATGGAATATATATTATAATTCAATATTTAAAAAATTCATTAAATTGGTTTTCTTTAAATAGAATATATGTGCACTTGATCTCCATAAAAAATAAAAATGGTGACAGCTTTTTAAAATTTTATTCCGATCACATCAATTTCGATTTCTGTCAGCACCCAGTTTTAATTTAAATTCAGCGTTTTCTATATTTGCGCTCTAATTTAATGGACCTTCTAGTAAATTATAAATGCTTGATATTTAATATATAAATCAAGTTTCAATATAGTTTCAAACTGAACTATTTTTTAAAATATGTTCTAAAATATTTGTTTCACGATTAGGGTTCAGTATTTTATAATTGGTTTACATTTGTAAATGTGTAAGTAAAAAAAAAGCGTAAAAAAGCAAATAAGTTTACATTTATGTTTCAGGTTTGCTTGATAAAACCAGTATTTTTAATTACATAAACATTTTTTAAACTGGTTACGCAAGGAATTTTTATCTCCTTAATATTATTAAAATATCCCGATTAATATTATACTCTTTCGTCTACATGTGTGTTGTGTATTACGATTTGCTAGATTTATACAAATCTATATGCTAGTTTCAAATATATAACCAATGTTACGTTGATTTATCTAATCAAAAATAAAAGCAGCATAAATATTGGTCATGGAAATGGACGAAATGGCCCACCGGCGAAGAAAGAGTTAATATGTTTTCTATTATAGTTAGTGTTTTTTTGCACGTTTTAACACGAAATTCTTCAACTATTTCCAATTTCAATTATTAAGTAATTTATCGAGTAATATGTTATTATGAATAAGTAAACAATATTCAAAACATGTGAAAACTCCAATTGAACAGATATTTAAAACTAGGGCCCATCGAGTCTTCCCCAACTAATTGGGAATATCCGTCATGCAAATAAAATCATGCCCTTTGAAAAGACGTTTATGCAATGAAACAACCACAATCATTAAAAATTTAACACTTGCATTATATATTTCGTCCAAAATTTAAAGCGACTTCTTGTTTTTATTTTTTGGCATTTTAATGTGTAATTCCAGGTCGAACACTTTTAATAACGAAACATCGAAACTGCGAAAATGTATTACTTTCTATCTTCAAGCAGAAATTAAAATCAAAATTTAATTAAAACGTATCTTAAAGTTGCATTTAATCTCAAAACAATCAGATAAATTTTTAATTTTTGCAGCAAATTTAAAGTATTAAGCAATATTGCTCTTATGAGAATTAAAATCTTAGGGAGTCTATAAAAAATAATATTAAAAAGAATTTTCCGTTCTAATTAGTTATCAAAAAATATTTGTTAATTCGATTTATAATTTTTTTGCGAATCATAAAAGCACGAAATGATATTATTACTTTCAAAAGAGCATTATTTTCAATTATTTAAATTTAGGGTATATAGATAATCAAAAATCTGTTATTTTTAAAACAAAAAATATTTATTTCTGGAAAAGATCCCTTATTTAGTATTTCTAATACTTGGTTGATTCTCAATGATGTCTTCAAATAAATATCATTGACAATAGCAGAAAAATAAAAATAGTATAAACACACACGGATATAGTAGCAGCTGTTCAATTAGCGACATCATAAGAAATTGTTATCAATTATAAGGAAATGAGAGATTCTTTGATTTATATAGTCATTTAACTTACGTATATTTTCTATTCCCTTTTATGGTGGGAGGGGACTAAATGGGAATTAAATCGATCTTTCTACGTAATGAAACGATAAAAATGGTGCGATATTCCACCTTGGGTTGTCACATCAACATTGCTACCCAGTAGTACATTGTATGACAAAAATTCAATGAAAAAGATTGAGAATTTTTTATATTTTCTATCAAAGAACCTAGTATGTATAAATGTTTATTTTTGTACATGCGATTAGCTAAACCACCAATTCTCGTATTGTAATAGATGCATATGCTAGTAAAAAATAGTTTACTGTTAGAGGTATAAAAATAGGCACTTCTTGTTAAAAGCCATCTTGATGCTTTAACGAGTTTTTGTTTAAACTAAAATTTAAGGATTGAATATTCGAAAAAATAAATTGGATTACTGGTTTTAAGCGAGTACAAATTTTTACAACTATATAAATTGGTACCACGTATTTTGCGGGAAAAAGTGTCCAGGTAACATATATATATAGAGCAATATTATCTAATCTAGCGATTTGATTTAAAATATATACACCCTTTACACTATAAAAAACCACATGCCGCGATTAGTGTTTAATAGGTTATACCTAGAAAGCTTATTTCCAGGGAGTGTGAAAACGTATAAATGGTGATGTGTTTATACAGATGGTTGATTGGTGAAGCGGGAATAATTTGTTATCCAAATTTCAACAAATTGAAACTACAAGAAAATTCGATTTTTTTAAGGAGGAAGGGGGGGGGTATGATTGTTGGATAATATTGCATAATCATATTCTCTACATATTTCAATAAAGAATGGAGAAATACAGCTTGAAAAAAATAGTTGATGATCTGTATTGGAAGATTTTGATTTTTTTGATGATATTATAATGGCTAAATGGGGGGGGGGGGG